>BMAO01024322.1:0-90127 GCA_019973975.1 Trichonephila clavata | reverse complement strand
ATTAAAAGATTTCCATTGAGGTAATTTTTATTCCTTATTCTCGCTTTTATATTTCATCTCCTGAATTATATTTTATTTATTTTTAAAAATAAATGAAATTTGTTTGAAGGTTTATTTTTCTTTAGGAACAGCATTTGGGTAATTTTATGTTGATGTGCATTTACAAAATGCTTAATTCCCATTTAGTCTCTTATTATTGTGAGATATTTGTTATATTTTTCTTTTAAGGAACGTTTCTTATAACTGGAAGTTTATAATGTTTTTCTCCATAGCTGTTAGTTTCAATAAAGAATTTTATGTAACATTCTTTCATTTATTACAATCCCTGAAGTGACAGTGAAATATGTTCAAAAGGTAGTCGTCTTTATTTTATTATATTTTCAAATTTTGTCTATTTCACATTATGATTTTATTACCAAAATTTTTAATGATTCAAATATTCATTAAATATATCGATAGAGAATTTTAGTGCATACTAGCTGGTACACCCGTTCTTCGCACAGGTAAATTGAAAAATTAAACAATGAAGATTGAAGGATAAAAAAGTTTTTAATTAGTTAATTTTACGTGAATTGCAAATTAAACAAGAAAAATGCTTTTTGCATATCTCAACTGAACAAAAAACTATATTGTTAAATTTTATGTCTGAAGGTCTAATAGCTGATAAAAATGATTTTTTATTTATATCAAACTGTAATTTTCTTGAGGGTCGACTTTTGAAAACACCTTCCTAAGCTGAATCTCTGCTCAGTCAAAAGTAATACATTGTTACAAATTTTGTGTAATGAGCGCTTAAAGTAGAGTAAATATTTTGTATCTGGATATGTAATACGTTAATATTACTTCCTATGTATTTATTTTATGTTAAAATTATAATATTCGCAAGCAACGCCGTTCCTTACATTATAATAGCGATTCTCCATGGAAATACAGCGAAATGTTGGTTATAGAACCAAGTTGGCATCATTTTTGGCGACTACGTGGGCAACTTGGCAATATATTAATCGGTGCAGAAGTTTCTTTGCTGGAGCGCCACCTGGTGGGGAACTGCATCAAAGAGGATAGCAAAAAAACTTTCCCTACAAAAAACACATATGGATGCCAATTTTCATAGTAATCGCTTGAACGGTGTTTGAGTGAAGAGATTTCATATGTACAAACCAATTTTTATATATAGAGATAGTAATGGACGTTATGTGCAAAAGCAATTAGTGAATACTACTAGTATCTTAATTTGAGTTTAAAAATAGTATCGGGTGTACAATTAATCTTAAAAGTATTGAGGGGAAATCAAGGCTCGTCTTGTTCAAAAACGATAACAATTTGTGTACTCAAAATATTGGCCATCGCTAGTTGCTTTTTTTAACCATCATTTTGGCAGAATACCAATTCAGCATGGGAAGAACAACTGGTCTCTAAGAACTAATATAATAATTGATCTTGAACGAAATGCTGCTTAGATTAGCTGTGAGTAACTGATCAATACTTGATAATCTGAAGGAATAAAGTCTGGAGAATAAGGTGGATGGGTAGAATCTGCAACATTTGTTCGAAATTTATTTTATTATGCCTAGTGCAACCGAAGGCCTTCCGTGAAGAGGCGTCTGTTACATGTCAAATATGTCGAGGCTCAAACATCCTCCCGTTGTTGTTGAAGCTAAGAGAGGTGTTGCCTTCAGCACTTCACCATGGTTCAAACTTAAGAGGTCCGTTGCCAAAAGTCCTCATGCAGTTTTATATTGCGATGTTAATATCATTCTCACACTCATTCAATCACTCAGACAGCAATCGGTAACCTTCAGCTGCTGTTATTTTTTTTTCTGCAGCTTTCCGCATATTGCAGTTCGTCGGCACGAGAGTTAACATATTTGGAGTTCAAACCACTTGTGTTATTTACACTTTGACAAATTAAAACGACATACCGAAAACTAAATTATAATGAAAACTCTTTAGCATGTGTTTTAAAGTAGTTAAGATGTGGTACGATGCGTGTTTATACTACTAATATCCTTTGCTTGCAAATCCCTTAAAACTGTCTCGTACCTCCAATATTAATGTTCTTTAATAAATACACGGATTTAGAATTTTATTTTTATTAAATGTTCCATAATGTTTCATTTACATTACAAACACATATGAGCCGTTTTCTTTTAAAGTGACGTATTTTATATTATAAAGAGATATTTACCACTTTCAAAGTCATTATGTTTGTAATTTCTTTAACTACGTAAATTTATAACGACAAAATGAAGAAAATTTTGAAGCATTTTTAGGAACTATTCTTAGATGTAAAGCTCATTGAGTAGATAGCATTCAATGTATTATTAACTAACTTTTTCGTCAAAATGGACTTCTACCACTTTCAATGAAAACGACTCATATAATATATTTGTTTTCATGTTTAGAAATTTAATAACATTCTTTTTTTTTTTACTTTGCAGGTAAGAATAACCTGCCTCTTTGCCTATGTTTCTCTTCATAGCCATAATCAGTTTACATGAAGGTAAGATGTATCAGCAAATTAATCTGTTAATACGATGTGTTCATCAAGAAAATAAAAACCATTTATTTGTATAAAATGAAAAACACAGTTTTTATTGGAAAAAAAATTACCAAAATATTGCATTTAAATCATTTTTTTATTGAAAAAATATTCTTAAAACAATTTTATACGTGTATTCTAATCTAAGTGTGATCTAAATATTAAAAAAATATTCGTTTGTACGCATTTGAAGAATCCCGGTTCCGAACGTAGTCGGATACCTTAAAAAGCTTAAATACCTAAAAAAATTCCCCTTATGGCAATACTTAACAGAAAAATTAATTTATAACTTTATTTTTAAATTATAACTTTATAAACCATTGAACATCTTTTTTGCATAGATGTTGTTACGTAGATTGGGATTTGATGATTTTATGCTATCATGGAGTAAAACAGTTCTTTAAGAGCGATGAAATTTTATTGTGGAAAAACTATCCTTAAGCCAAAGGATACAGCAATAAAATTCGCTTAATAAACCCCAGGAGGTTTCCACACCTTCTACAACACTCAGAAACAATTTTCAGTATCTAAAATACAGATATGTTAAAGATTATTCACAAGCAACGTCTCTTCGTCTTCAACAGCCAAAGTAATACTGACTCAATTTCAGCGAGCGAGTCCTACTTACAGTCTACGTGGCTATTTTTCGAAAGATACGCTCACTCCATAGATCGTGATGTTGATAGATTTCTCCAGTAATTTTCAGAAGCATCCGTTTGCTGGCCAAGTCGTTGAAAATGATGCCAACTTGGCGAAATGTTGCCGATAAAGCCAAGTGGGTCCCCCCCCCCCCATTGAATCGCCATTATAATGTAAGAAACAGAAGGTAATACTAACGTCTTAACATCCAGTTATAACTTACTTGCACTATTTTGAGCTTTAATTATACAAAATCCGTAACAATGTTATGAAATTCTGAGAAATGTTTTCTATCCAATCTAATGTACTATGTGACTCAACTTTCATCTTCGCTGTTCAACTTGTCGATTTCCATTGCCTTTGGATAATGAGTACTTTACTCTATCAATCAGACTCACATAATTAGTATGTAATGAAATTTTTTGGACATAATTTTTTGTCAAAATCAACATCGGACTTGTATCCTTATTCAGCAACATAAAAACCACGAATCAAAAGCACATTCCTAACCGCTCATGATTTAAAACAGAATAAAAAATATCTAGCTCTTTATATGCTTCTAGATGTCTATTTTCAGACCTTAAAGAAAGGAAAGAAGAGAAAAAATATGTCGAGGACACCCTTTCGTTTTGTCGCCATATTTCCAATTTCCGGGGTGACGTGCTAAAAGCGAAGTCACGTATCCATCTACAGGAAAAAGATTTTTCACGTGAGCGGCTGAAACTTCTCGATTCCTTCCCTCTAGATTATAGCCTGTGTGCTTAAAATAATATACTTCGATCTAAGTCCTACGAATACAGCACGAAAGGGGCGTAGTCGAATAGAGAGAACGGGATTTAGCTTACCGTTTTATAGATTTTGGAGATGTTCGATAATAGGAGGGCTTGGGAAACGGTTTTATTGTGATGAGTTTTCGGATTGGTAGAATGTAGGGCGTGCATTTGACTTCCATCGTTGACTTTGGTATAAAACAGGTGGTTTGGGTGGTATAAGCCATTGATGAAGTGTAAAGTTGGTTTTTGTTTGTGAATAATCACATGATTGAGTTTTTTAACAATGCTATTGATTTATGTTACAAGCACGAAATAGATAAAATCTGTCTTTCTTTCGACTTTTAAATGTATTTTAAATGGGAGTGGTGGTGGGTAACAGCTAAACCCCTCTGATTTGGGGCCAAAAAATGCGGTGCAGGTTGTTTTAGAGTTTTAGCTCCAAGTTAACACTATTTGTCGCAAGCTGCAAACTTGAGATTTGGCCATTTACAAGTTGGCCATTTTGAAACATTTGGTGCCATTTAACAAATTTTTGGAGGCAAAAAAGCAGAGGGTTTATTTTGGACTTTACCGGCAATAGCCAATAAAAGATGTTTTTGTATTATTATTATTCTGAAAATAACTACAGCTTACCTCCAAATATATATAATTTTCACACATTATAAAAAAAAAATTTGACTTTGAAACGGAAACAAAACTACAATGGCAAAAATTATTAATCTTATTAATAATGTTACAAAAATAGTCGGTAAAATCTAACCTCAAGAGATTATTTTTTAAATTTTTTTATTTTTTATTCCATTGTATTGTGTGCTTAATACTTACTTCTGTAAGCCTTGTGTGATACTTTGTGGTGCACTGGGATTTTATCATTGGTTTCAATAAAAAAAAATCCTATTTCATCCAACACCATTATTTATCGCCAATTTGGTGTTTATTATCTTGATATTGAATGGAAATCCAATGCAGAAAAATAAGTTGCTGACACAATTTGGCTCAAATTTTTTTCTCTCTCCTTTGTGATGTATGATATGTGAACTAAATTAGGGTTTTACCCAATATTAAATTATTAAGTAATGATAAATAGTAATTTTTATTAGTATTGTTACTTAGTACTATCTTGCAACCATATTGGCGATATTGAATAAAACTGTTCAAATTCTAAGAACAAATACTTTAATGGGAATATGGAGTGTATCGTGGAAAAGTTCTGCGGGGAAAATAATAAGTAAGTATAAATAAATAATAACAGATACAAGAAAAAAAATGACTAATTTAAAATTTTTAATTTCACTTTTATTTCTTAACAATTTAGTAAATCACAGATCCGCATTGAAGTATTCGAGGTTATATCAGCGAATGGTTAGGTTTAGAATGGTGACAAGTGCAAAAGTATGAAACGAAGCACATGGTTGCAAAATCAGCACCTACGAAACGAGCAAAATTGGGATTACCAATTAGGTGAGTTATCTAGAGAGCTGGCATGGTTGCGCTAGTGCATAAGTGCCTTATTATTAGCATGATAAATAATGTTTTATCATAGTTATGTCGATGTTCAATAGTATTTTATCCTTATTCTTATTTGGATTTAATTTATACAACTTTCATCGTATTTAATTATAAATTATTTACGGGTACTTGCATGTTATTCTGTAGACCAATTGAAAAGGCGTTGTCAAATGCTACATTATATAGCCAATAGGGAAAAACTGCTGCGGGTATACAAGCACACGAATGAAAATTTCGCTTTGTCAGAAATGATCTGCAGCTAACACCAACAGTACAAGAAAGGAATTCCAGATGGCTCTGTGGTTTCCTTATTAATGTTGCCAACCTTCAAAAGAGATATTTTTCCTCTAACGTACATCTATGTGAAAATACCGGGAACTTTTTGATTCAAGTAATATTATGTCTATCAAACTAATTTAGAACTGAAATTCGTGTATTGATAATTGAACCTATAAGCTGTTTCAAAAGTATTTCAATTATTAGACCGACTATATAAGAAATTCAAATCGCATACTAAGAGCACTTATATGTATTTCTTAAACTTTTTGGGTTTTTACTAAGTTTTAGTAGTAAAATATTCCTTGTAAACCCCTGCCCTAGAAAGTTTTCTCTTTAACCCTTTGTATGCTAAATTAAATGATCTCTTATCAGTGAGAAAATACTCTATAAATTCGTTAACGTTTTATACTAAAAAGAAGAACAATTATTTTTAAAAGTAAGGGGAAATATTTCTGTTCACATGTCTGCGTGATTTGTCAATCTGCTTTATAAATCCAGTTTTTTTTTTTAATGGACGTATACTATTCCATCAAAAATAACATCGAACAAAATAATAAAAAGTGTGGCTCTTTTTTCTTTTTCCATATGTCGTCGTTTCAACGGCTTCTTGTTGAGGGGATTTTCTTCCGTTAATCGCTATATTTCTAATTTTTGAAATGACATAAAAGAAAAAGATGGTATCTGTCTCCTGGAAAAATAAATGAATTTAACTTCATGTCTTCATTCCCTAAATCAAGGTTTGTCTTTGAAATCCATAAGATTAGCTAAGGAAAAACAAGTAATATAAAAAACATTAATTCAATTCCTACTTACGTCAACAAAGAAACATTTTATTATAGCTACTTTTTATTAAATAATTATAAGTAATATAAATATGTATATACATATGACAGAATCACAATATTAAGTGGCAAAATAGAATGCAATTTTTTCATTTTCCTTTCTATACATTGCGTTGGACTATTGTTTGCTAATATTTATTCATTAATTAAATTTAATTATTCCAATAAAATAGTATAGTAAAAAGAAATTACGTTCACAGAAATTAGGCCATCTCAGGTGGGATTCGAACCCACGACCTTTAGATTAGAAGTCAAACGCGCGATCCATTGCGCTACAGAAACATTACGTGCAATTTTCCTTTTTATATCTAGTGTCAAATTATTATTATTGTTTGTTAATATTTATTCATTAATTAAATGGAAATAATAAATTAATATCTGAAAAAACTGTATTAACATCAAGTGTCATTCACTACAAAATTTAAAAAATGTATCTGAATTTAAGTCGATGAATAAAAAGTATTTTATTAACAATTGAAAATTTGGACAAGATAAATAAATTTATAGAGTGTGAACTAATAGAGAGTAGGAATTAAAAAATACAGTTTGTTGCAGTCTATGTTAAAATTTTTAATACTGGAATATCTATATCTTGTAACCCTACCTTTTATAAACCTACTAGCTGCATGGCCCGGCGTTGCCCGGGCTTCTTCAAGTGTAAAGATTTTTGCCTTAAAATTTCCCCTTCTCGTCTCGGTATAAGCACTTCCTGATGTGTTAGTGACTTTCATATTAATATATCATTAAAATACCCTTTTTCAAAATTTCTCCCACCTGTTTGCCCCGTCGGATTCGTCTGTTTCCCGTCCGATTAGCCCGGCGTTCCACGAGCTCTTACCGAGTATATCACTTTATCCGCATGGAAATTTCCGCTTTTCCTCTCGACGCCAGCACGTCTAGGAGAGTGATTTCTACTTTTATGTCATTAAAATTTTCCTCTTCCCAAAATTTCTTTTCCCTCATTTAGCCTGGTGTTGTACGGGGTTTTTTGAGTGTAAAACTCTTTTTCTCTCTTTTTTTTTTTGCCAGGGATAAGATCAAATTTCTATTTTCGATTAATAATTTGAAAAACTAATCTAATTTTATCCAATAGAAAGCAGCCATTGTACGATTTTATTATTAAATAATAGATTTTGTAATGGATTATCAAAAACAATACTGCTTTAGTTTTTTTTTTTTTAAATATTAATTTACATCCATATATATAGCTGCATGGCCTGGCGTTGCCCAGGATTTTTGAGAGAAACTGTTTTGTTATTCTGTTTTCCACATACGGAAGGAATATTTTTGCTTACGAACTCTCCGAAAGTTGTCTTTCCATGCACCATAAGCCTTCAAATTCCTAAATTCTGCGGTAGGATTACCATTATTAGTTATTATTGGCAGGGGTGGCGGTTCCGACAATTATTTTCGTTGCATTTTTTACGGTTCCCGGAAACGAAAAACTACCTTTTTTTAAAAACAGTTTTATGTTTAAAAAAGATCAAAAAACAGAAATTTTTAAAATTTTGTGAATTTTTAAAGAAGTTGTACAATATTTCTTTTCAAATTAACTTGAAAGCATTGGAAAAGGTAAAAAATGTACCAATCTGCTTAAAAAATAGTTTTATCTCTTTTCGGAATTTAAATTTAAAAAATCCACAGATATTTCCGTTTTAGAAATTGTGTTTTTAATAAAAAACATTTCAAATAAATCACATATTAAAGGCAGTTATTTTTCAATCAAAGATAATGAATTAGTCAAAATAAAATTCTAGTTTAGCTGTAAACCGGATTTTGACGTTAACATTTGAAATTGAAAAATTATGATTTCAAAGATATGTTTCACATTAACCACAAGTTAAAAGCATTTATTTGTTAATCTGTGAATGAATTCAATCAAAAATGCTTTGTCATAAAATTTCAGTTTGCCTTAAATCAATGTTCAGCGCGAACTTATCTCATTGATGCATATGTTATGAATGCATGGCCTGACGCTGCACGGGCTGTTTCAAGTGCATAACTTTTCGCCATTGGATATTTCCTCTTCCCCTCTCGAAGACATTACTTCCTCGTTTGAGTGTGATTTCTATATTTTGTCATTAAAATTCCCTTTTTTTTTTGAAATTTCTTCCACGTCTTTGTCCCGTCGGTTTGGTCTTTTTTCCCTCCATTTAGACAGGCGTTGACCGGGGCTTTCCAACTTTATCCCAATGTAAATATCCCTTTTTCCTCTTGATGCCAGCACTTCTGGGTGAGGGTATATACGTGATATAAGGGATTTCTATACTTATGTCATAAAAATTATCTTTTCCGAAAAGTCTTCAATTTCTTTTCCTTTACAGACAGGTTTCTTTTCCCTCAATTTAGCCTGGCGTTGCATTGACCTTTTCGTATATAAAATAAGAATTTAATGTTTAATTTTGAAAAACGTTTTGAAGAATCTTGATGCTTGAACATCTCTGCCCAATTTTTCATTTTGAAACTTAGTTCAGTGAAGAACACTGGATTATATTTATAACGTGGGCTTCAAGATTTTAGCCCATTGTATCTTAACATACAACATAAACTCGCTTCTTATCACTATAAAAAAATTCACTTTTCTTATTTCCCGAGATTTATTAAAAATTCATTCTGTTGTTCTGGACAACAATATCCAAAAATCCATAAATCTCTCTTCCTTCCTCAGTGGCTCGACAGCTCATGGTGGGCCTTGGCCTTCACAAGGAGCCTTTTCCAGGTCAGCCGTATTCCTGCTCTAGTGTTCTCCAATTCTTAGTTCTCAAAACTAGGAGATCTTTTTCTAGGCCATCAATCCATCTATGATTTGCCTGCCCTTTTCTTCGTGTGCAAATTGGTTGGGTATTGAAGACTTTTTTTAGTGGTGCGGCCTTAGTCCATTCTCACGACGTAACCTGCCCATGAAATTCGTTGTATTTTGATTTTTGATGAAGTTAAAAATATCAGATTCTTGATATATGATTGATAATCATCAGATATATGACTGATATAGCTCGAAATTTGATCTTCTTCGCCACGTTCCATTTTCGTGAACTCCAAAAATAAATCTTAAAATATTCGTTTCTTTGAGATACTTATCGTATTCTCATGTTTTCGAGACATGAACAGAGTTTCACATTCATAAGTTAATACTGATCTTAAAATACTTTTATACAATAGAACCTTAGTCTCCTTTTTGATTAAATTCGATTTCATATATGTTCATCCATAAATCTTTTCAAATAAATATTCTTGACTTAATACTGTGAAAAAAAGTATTGTTTACCCGTATTCAAGGGTTCCAACCTGACTGATTTAAACCCAATGTTCGCCAAGAAAGACACGTTCGATATCATAAGAAATTCTAAGCAGATCAACAAAATACCTTTCCTTCGTGCGTATCTCAACATTCCTGTTCAGCCACTTGTAGACACAATATCCATTTTCTTGTATGCTTAAAAAAAGAATGAGCTCCGAACATTCTTCCGTTTTGTCGCCATATTTCCAATTTCCGGAAGAACGTGCGAGATAAGAAGTCACGTATCTGTTTACAGGAAAATATTTTTCGCATGTTTGGCTAAGACTACAAAATATTCTTTCTGTCTAGATATTGTAGACGCTTCTGTTTAAAATAAAACACTTCGATCAAAGTCTAACAACATGAAAAATGCGGAACAGATTTGGGAATGTGTAGGGAGAAGGATTTCTCACTCGTCTCCGGTAATAGGAAACTTCTGAAATGTTTTTTCTCTGGTTAAAATTTTTGTGTGATATATTGTTTAAAGTTGCCTTTGGCCCTTAAAAATATCTGGTAAATTTGTCACATTTTTCCAGATAGAAAAATGCGTCAATATCAATATTATATTTTGCTTTCACTCTCCTGTATAAAGAAAATAGGTACTACTTTCGAATTACACCGTCAATTAGTTCCGCCAAACAAAAAAAGGCGTCACCAGATTACAAAATGTTGCCAAATACTGTAGTTGTTATTGTCATTGCCCTGTTTCTTAAGTATTATTGCCCAAATAACATAGTTCTTTTCTTGGTGGACATCCAACCTTAATCTATGAGATTCGAAGACAACTCAGATAAGTATTTTAGCGAACTTAAAAGCCTTGGTTTCTAAAAAAAAACTTCTGCTTTCATTTTAAACCGGACAAGTAACCAACGTTTAAGGCTATGCAGCCCACTTAATTACATGTGGAAGCAATTTTAATGTTGACACATCCACACCTTTTATAACTGTATCCCCCCCCCCCATTGATTCTATTAAATATGTTGACTTCCAGGATGAATTATTAACCAGTACTTCCAAGCACAGTAGCCATCCGGACTTGCTCAGACAGCTGGCACTTGAAGTCATGAATGATATACCTGATAAGAGGCCGTGATAATTCATACATATGGTAGCCATTTGGATACGGGTAGACTAGGAAGTGGCATATTTAGTAACACTCTCCGAAATGATGTAAAATCATCATCAGGAATTTCGACCACTGTTTCATCTTAGATTAGAACTCTTTGTTATAAGTGGTGGTCTTTATCATGCTCTCAACTCTAATAAGGACAATATCTGGATTCTGACAGATACAGCAGGAGCTCCATCTAATATTTGAAGAATAGTCCGAAGATTATGGAAAGCACTGGAATGAATATTATTTCCAAATTGACTAGGCTTGGTCAGAAGAAACAAATGTTTCTCCAGTGGATACCGTCGCATGTTGGTGTGCCTAGGAACGAGACCGCTGATTAGCTGACTGGTAGGGGTTCTGATCTCCCTGACCCTTTATCTTGAGCCATTCTGAAATTCATTCCTTCCACGGAATTAAAATGAAACCGACTGGTCGAAACCCACCTGCTCACCAAAGGTACGTAGCTAAGAACCCTGGTCTACCTCTACAATGCAGGGGATCCAGGGCTCTTCGGACGATCTTGGCACGCTTTAGAAGCGGTCTCCTGCGTGATATGACCTTGGTACAGGGGGTGAAAACTTTCTATACCTGTCTCTGCTCTCGTCTTGCTTCTCCTGTACATCTTCTAGACTGCTGGGGCAAATCCCTAGGACAACTATTTGATGGATAAGATCTGATTTGTGTTATTCCTTTGCGAAAAGATCAAATGAACTTGGGGTGTAGGCTTTCCTGATTTAAAGGGATTTCCCACTATTGGCTGTAAATCGGGGCATTTTGGTGACGTGTTTTGATTTGGTGAAATTGTGCACGATGTAATACGTAAGTACCAGAAAATTTTCTATTGTGATTATTTTCTGTTCGAAACAGTCAATGTAATCCTATTGATAATATGCACCATACTTCGTCTCCTATACAGCATTATTAAAGAGATTATCTGTTCACATGAGGAAATGATGTTTTAGTACATTATTTAGTATTTATAAGACACAATGAATAATTATTTCATTAATTTTGCACACACAGAAGCAACTTGAGAGTTTTGGGCCACGGACTCTTTTATTTTGAACCTTGCCAACCAAAGAGGATGTCACCTTAGCTCACAGATCAAATTCTCATGCTTGTTTATTTTGCATAAGCCCCTATACACGATGAGTTTTGAGTGGGACCAGGACACGAATAACTTGACAGTAATAATGCTGGTTGCGAGTTTGTAACTATGGCCCTTGCAATTACAAGATAAACATGGCATGTGGACTTCTCCAACTTTAGAATATTCTCCTAAAACTTCAGAAAAACACTTAAATAAGATGAAATACTGGCAATTCCCACTAAAAGAGCGTTCTAAATAAGCTTTTTGGAGTTTTAAGTAACATTTTATTTTGCTATGTCTGATTCTTTTAGGTGTTTCCGTGTTTTTTTTTAACAAAATCTATTTTGTATTATGTATAATTCTGCCAATCAAGTACCAAAAAGGTACAGGATGATTCATAAAGAAGTATACAGTTTCGATGCACTATCGATCAAGAGCAAGCCCCTTTCTACACGCTGTGTGATATTTGGGAGTGCATGGATGCTTCACCGCTGCCCAGCACTAAAGGGCTCCTCTTTGTGCGATCTTTATTGGCAAGCTACGAACTTATTGGGTTCATAGACTTTTCTCGCAGCGTTTTTATTTCCTGCATTATTTGTTTTATCTGTTTTTGTTTCTACCCCCTTGTGGTATACTGGGCTTTAGTAACCCTGGTCATTGGAAATAAAATAAAATAAATCAAGAACACAATGTAAGGTATTATATGTCACCTGTAACAGAATTGTATGGGACTATTTAAAGTTTTGTTAGATATATTTAGATATTTTATACGTCAACCCTTAGTCCCATGATGCAGAGTGGCAATGGTAGCCTAGTGGTCATGGTAACGTACTCGTGGCTGGAGTGTCGTGAGAAGACCCGCCATGTAGGAGAGCGATGCATGTTAAATCTGTCAAGAGCTCAAACATCTTCCCGTTGGTACGGCGTGGTAATTAGGAGAGGGGGTGCCAGCTCAGGTGTCATCTTCGTCACTTGACCATGGTTCAAAATTAGAGGTCCGTCACAAAAAGCCCTCGTGTACCTGAACAATGCGACGTTAATATTTACTTCATTCACTCACCCATGATACACATTGAGCCGGTAATCTCTTTCCACCCAAGAGTCTGTTAAAATATTAAATCCATCATCTATAGCAAATGTGATACGCTGCTTCAGCTTTGTCCAGGACTTTTACTTTTGCACAAATAGCCCGTAGTTTTAAACTTCACTTACAATTGTTAGATAGATTTACTAGCTGGAGGTTCTTTTCCGAATTGTGATAAAAAAAAATGCTGTTGCACAGCAGTTGTAGATTCAACTTTGCCAAATTAAATAACACAAAAAGCATCTTCCACTGTAGATACCGCCATTTTCACTGATTAGTCACATGACACGCCCACTATTGCCTACGTCACTTCAGTCAGGGTCTATACATAAATTAGAAAATTATATGAACCTTACTGTTTGCTAAGGGGGAGCATATCTTTTACTGTTAATGTCTTACATCATCTGGAAAGTGTGTACTTATTTATGAATCACCTAAGTAAAAAGTACCTACAAAATATATATAATTCTGAAAAATATCTGAAAAGGATTTTAATAAAGAAATAATTTAAATATTTAAGTATTATCCGACTAAAATTCCTGAGTAACATATTCCTAAATACAAGGCTGGATATTTCTTTTTCCTGATGATATTTTTAACATTTCTAAAATTTTCCGTGCATGCGTAAGCTGTTCTTCAATGTGACAAAAAAAATGACTCTATATCATGTGCCTGTCACAAAAGTTAGATAGTTTTACGTTTTTCCTTATCGAAACTTTTGACAGAATATCCGTGAAATATTTTTACTTTCCAAGAGCCCATTTCTTGATAGTTTGTCTTTTTGCACGGAAAAACCGATCTTTGCATATATAATTTTAGCTATAGAGTAGCTGAACTGGTGACTTTCTCGATTGATTTCCCAAGTGCATTATACAATTTGAATTTTCCAATAAAGTTACTTCGCAATATCGTTATGAAGGGAAAATATTTATGCTATTAATATGGTCAAGGATGCACTTTATAAAATCATTTTTTTTCTGAAATTATCGAATCTTATAAGTTTAATAACATTTCGCATACATTTAAAGTAAAATGTTGTTGTTGTAGCTTATCTTCGAAAGATCTGACGTATGTCAGATCAGCTCCAGATGGTTGTTGAGCGTCAAAAAATCTATAACAATAAGGGATTAGAATGTTAAATTCATCTTAGAATACCCGATGCAGTATAGCATATGATTCGCTGAAGCTAGATGGCCACAGCATTTTTTACAGGTGAGGTGTATTTCTTTGCATCTATCAAAGGAAGGACATTTCAGGTGGCTACTTCTTAATCTAGTCAGAGCAATCTGGGAGCCACGGTCATTTTCGATTTTCAGCAGAAAGCCAGAGAATTTCCCTGTGTATCGTTAGTGCATTGGTGGAATACACCATATTCTGTTGCTTTTGATCTTTCATTTGAGCATAGTTCTTGATTAGTAAGCGAGAAGCCAGTGGCTGTTCATTCTCATTGCCCTCATTGTCCAGTCTGTCAGCGACTTCATTACCACTAATGTTAGCATGTGATGGTATCCATTGGAGGTGGATGTTGTTGATCTGATAGATCATCATCATCAGTCTGGGCAGAATAGGTACGCTGGTTTCATTGTTTGCGGAAGATTATTGACTAACATGTAGTGCACTGCGGTTGTCCGATAAAATCCATAATTCCCGAAAATCACAATCATAAGGCATGATAGCATCAAACCCTACATTAATCGCAATTTACTCGCTCCTGAAGACATAGCAAGTGTTAAGGTTGTGTTGCTTTATTGTAAGCTCAAGGTGGAGTTAATGTTGATTTAAAAAAATGACATTGCTCCCATAAAACAGTAAAATTTTCGATAACCAAGTGGTCCTGACCATGAAGTCATGTATTACTTCTCTGTGGTTTGGAGACATCGTCTCCAAATTGATGAACACATATTCCGGACGGTACTTTAAATATACTTGAAGTACTCCAAAGGAATAGATACACGATCAGTTGTATTTGCTCGTGTATTTCATGGATGTGAGGTTTTTCCCATTGGTCACTGTATCTGCTCCCATTAGTATCTGGGGGCAACGCAACTGCTTAAATGTGTTGGCTTTAAAGCGGTTGCGTACGAATATATGGGAAACTGAACCACGGAAGTGGTTCTGGACATACCTCTGAGAGTTCTAAAAAGAACAACATATTCCTCACATTACATTCCCATTTAAATTGGAATTTAATGTAAATTGTTCTTTTGTAGTATAATTTAAATGTCTGTATTTTGCTTAAATTAATAATTTGATTTTTAGCTGGATTGGTGCACGCATGTCTGTTTGAAATTCGCCGAATATTTCAAAAAACATTACTAAAGTCACAAAGACGTGTAAATGAAAGAATTCCGGGAATTGGTATGTGCGCTTATAAAAATATTTTCTCTACATGCACCTCCCAGGCGCATATGTACACTTGTGTAATAAAAGTTAAAATTTCCATCCTTATTTTTGGCAGCAATAGTTTTAACTTTGAGTCAATACTATTTAAGAAATTAAACTAAAAATAAGCAAAACTTATTAATTTAATAACAGTGCACATTGTTTGAAATCTTGAAATGCTTTCTTCATTTGATTTTTATGGTACTTATGTATTATACTGTCGTCCAAAATATCGCAAAATCATGAAGTATCGCCAAATCAAAACACGTCGCCATATGTTGCCATTGTATGCGCGAACAAGATTATTGTACTTTGAAGCAGTTTTCCACTGTTGGCTGCAAATCGCAGCATTTGGCGATGCGTTTTTATTAAATGAATTGATCAACGGTATAATATATGTAAATACCGATTTTTATACGCATCAAAATATTTTCTTCAATCGGAAAATATTCTCTCCCTTCCCTTTGTCCTCTTTAAAAGGGCTATACTAAATGCTCATTATTATAGTTATATGTGATCTTACATGTGCTGTTTTATTCATTATTTCGAACATTTGTGAACTATTTGAATGTGGACTTCTTGCCACTTTCTCAGTGAATTCCGTCGCCAATTGCCTTAGTTAAACTTCAGAGTGCCACATTATTAAGACAATTATCAGCGAATTCAGGCTGAAAAATATTTAGAATTATCTTTATCTAAGAAAGGTGATTTCCAAATCTTAAAATCCTATCACCAAAAAGTACTCTAGCTGAAAATACGGTTTATGTGTAAGCTGTTTGATCAATGATTTGTCATATACCCTACTTATAAAAAGTCACAAATATCTACACAAATGGTGTTATTCCCTTTTTTATAATGTGTGAAAGGCTATAATTGTAATGGAATTTGTATTCACTTCATTTCACTTTGGCTAACTGAACAAGATATAATCAATTTAAAAGAGTCTGCACCATTTTGTACTTATATACTCGAAACTGATTTCAACTTTCTTCTTACACTAATGTCATAGCAGACTATTTAGATCTTATCTTCAAAAAAAAACTTATACAAGTACTCGCCAAGGAACTTTTTCATCTCATTGAATCGTAATTTTAGATCCTTAAAATACAGAACTGAAAATCTTGTTTTTCTAAAAGGAAAAGAAATCCTAGTTCCCACTTTTTTTTTCTTCGACCACTTTAACCTGTTACGGCATTTCCACGTAACCTCTCGCTGCATTACCGTTTTGTGGAAAAAACCTAAGAAGAATTTAACATCATTAGTACATGGGAAGTTCAAAAGCAAAAGAAAGAAAGAAGAAAAAGAAAGATTTTACAAAAATCCTCGAAAGAACCTAGAAATAATAGGTACTGCACTTAACGGAATTGCTTACTTTGAAGGGATAGAAAAGTCCGGTCTCACTAGATTTTTCACTTCGCGATTGAAATTGAAACGTTTTCTTTTTTTTCTCTCAGTTCCAATTTCCCAAAGGGATTCTTTGAGTCTTCTTTCTAGGCAGAGATTTGCTTTTTAATACCTTTCCAATGCTCAATGTTTGTCTTTCCGTTTTTATTTTGAGTTAATTCAGTTTTTATTTCAGGCAAGAAAGATAAGTGCTATAGAGGCTGTTAAACATTTAGTTTGTTATTTTTAGATTATAGTCTTCATTATCTTTTCTGTGTGGGTAGCTTAATTTAGTCACACGCTTCATATATTTGTGTAATCACTTTCCCTAGACGCCATGAATTTCATTCAATTAAAATGAATTGTTTGCCCCTTTTTTTTTCTTTTTTATTTCACACCATTTTTTAATGTACCTTCTTTTGACCGATGTTTATTTTAAACACTGAACTTTACCATTGAGATTTAAGAATTTTCATTTCATACACAACAAATGGAAAAATTACAAAATATAACATTTGTTTGTTTCCTAAAATTTATTCAAAGCTTTACATATTAACGCAAAATATTATGAGGTACTTTACCTTTAATGCGCTCAAAAAATAAACGAAACACAAGAGCAACGTATTCTATCTTGGGATTACCAAAAAGATTGTTCTCTCTCTGTTGTTTTTTAACATGCATAACATCTTAATTTATATACTTAATTTTTTTTTAAAATGTATATTAATACTTTAGTACCATTTCGTTTTTAAATTATTCTATCATTCAAATTTTTAATTCAATTTAGCTATTATTTATGATGACTATAGCTTTTAATCGTATTATACCGTCCATCAATTTTGTCAAATTAAAAGACGTCGCCAAATGCCACGATATACTGTGACGGGTCTATTCGCGACATTTTTCCTACTAATCCTCTTGGGGAAACTTTGGGGCTAGCATTCACATTAATTCACAGCCTTTCAAGAAGAACCCGTGATATGTAAATTAGTTTGACTATATAAAGCCTATATATATATATATATATATAGGAGGCGGGAAGCTGTTATGTAAGTGTGAATATTGGAATATTTTATTCACAAGCCTAGCTCGAGTTAAGGAAGTAATTGCTGAGATTAAATTATTAGATTGAAGATTTAAGATATTAGAATTAGCTATCGGGTCCTTAGCGCTTGTTCTCCTTATCTAGTTCACGTAATCGGGTTTACTTAGAGTTGGGTACTAAGATATCACTCCTAAGTTTCCTCTTGTAGTTTCACTTGTAATTGTTTAAGTGTGTGTTCAAAGGATAAATAAAACTAATTGTTATTATGGAGTTTGTTGGTGATACTTTCCCCCCCACACCTAGAGATGCGCATGACGGAGAGAGGGGTGAGGATTAGGCCCAAACCCCCACAATACAGCCAATAGCATGCAATAAATCTCCACCCGCGTTGGCGTGAGGATTAGCTAAAGGAAGAGGCATCTATATATATATATATATAATTCAGCAAAATTGTTTTTTGCTTAACTTTTCAATTATTATCAAAGCTAATAGGGAACCAGTCAGTTTTAGCCAACTCTAAATATTTATGAGAAAATATACTTATCACTCTGTACAGATACTTGGCTTGATTCCTTGATCACAAATTACAAGATTCCTAACCCTTTATCTGGATACATAAACAATTCAAATAAAAATTATAATTTAATCTAACGTCAACGCGTCCAATTACAATAATACTTCGCGAATCCAATTCTCTTGACTTTAAATAACGTCTCGGTTCTTATACAGAAAGAGGTTCAGTGAAATCAAACATTGGTACTTATGTACTATTGTTCAAGATAACTCGCCAAGTTGTCAACCCCAGTTTTAATGTGTCCTACGTACTAAATATGCAACTATGTGCTTAGTTTCAAAAATGTCGCAAATACGGTTGTAAGTACCCAAAATATTTATTAGAAGTGTCTCTTGTTGAGGATTCGTAGAAGGGCGTGAACAGAACCCTTAAAAAGTGGGAAAACCTTTCTTATGAATGTTCAAATAAAATAATAACTATGACAGCATCTAGCAACAGTTTTTGAAATGGATGGGTTTTTTAATTTGGCAAAATTGGTCAACGGTATAAATACGTATCCTTTATTTTATAAATGGTATTTTTCTCAAAATCGCCATTGCCCGCTTTTTGTGCTGCTAATTCGACTTATTTATTGGTTTGAGATTCTTCGCCCTTTATTTAAATAAATCTTCGTCTTATTTATACATTAGTTTATTGATGGGAAAAGTACTGAAACTTTTTTTTAAAAAAAAAAACATCGATTTGGCATAGCTAGTTTGCGAGTTTAATATAACAAATTATGTAAATTCTATTTTATTCCATTACACCTAACTTAGTTCCACATTTTTCCTGGACATTCTGGTAAGCTATCACCTGTATCACAGTTGTAGTTTTAATGCATCCATGTAGAGCTTGGTTTTTAAAATACCGCAACTTCAAGCAGTATGGTAATAGTTTTATATTCCATTCTTCAAAAAAGAGCTTTGTCATGAGATGGAAAGTTAAGTCATAATGGGCCTAACTTCGGTATAAAAATTAGGAAGCTGACTCGGGTATTGTGTGATCTTGTCGCCATACCATGCTTAAAAGTTGAAATGTTTATAAATGTGCTAAGCACTTATGAACTGAATAGAAGTATTATATATATATATATATATATATATAGTAAAACATTATAATCTAAGAAACATTATAATCTTTCGTAAACGATATTAATCATTTAATCATATCAAGTTATTAAATTTAATGACAAAAAATATTTATAAGCTTATGAAACCCTATTGATGATTACATTATAATTTTTGTACTCTACAAAATTGTATAAATTCTGTAGAACTTATAAATTATGTAAATTCTGAGTTAATAAAATAGATTCATATTGCAAAAAAAGTAAATACGCCATTCATTTAGAGACTTTCCCCGCATTTCATTCCAATCGCATTGTATTTAATATAAGAACCAATTTTTCATTTCTCTAAAAAGATTTAATCGATCCACCAAAGCAAAAATCCTCTAAAATATCAAGTTTCATGAACATTATGGGCCATTAAGGATATTATTTCAAACCCCTTGGAACACGTTAGAGAGGGATTGAATAGAAATCTTTTGATTCACCTATATTTATGACAGCCATTTTTCTCCATTCCTTGATCCCAGAGCATTTGATGGATGGGATTCGATATCGATTCATCATTGTCTAGCATCAAATTAATCGCTCTACCCTTACGACGAAGAGCAGCAGGAAGCTGCGTTTGGCAAGGGATGATTGAAAATGTTTATTCTCTGGCAGTTTTCCCCCTTGTTTTCGAGACATTTGTTTTCGACAGCAGATACTTATTCAAAGGGGAATAACATATGTATTCGTGAGCTGTTGATTGTAACACTAATAATGTAGGAAAAAATTTTGATGGATTTCGGTTAGTAGTTTTTATCAGATTGGTTTTTGTAAAGAAATTGATATGATATAATGCATGTTGGAACCCCTGAGACCTGTTTAGAAGATAACATTTTTCAAACCTGTAGTATAGCTCCTTGGGACTTTTAAGATGTATTGCTTTTGTTAAGAATTTCATTTCCATTATTGCTACGAGAGACGTTCCGAAAGTTAATTTCATCCTACCCAACCCCCTTTTTTAAAATAGCAGATGGTACATCAGGTGAAACAATCATTATAAAAACGTTACAGGTCCAACGAAGGAAAGAACGTCAGCATAAGAGGAATGAGACATGCACAGAGCGCCGAACAAAGAGAAGCCAGCAGACCTGGGTATCTATTTTCATTGAATTGCAAATCACGATGTCCGACAAATGTGTGCTGACAACATGGTCACCAATAGATGTGCGTACTGTTCACCGGTATGAATCAACACGTGGGGCTAGTGGTTTGTCCATTCATGGTCACCTAGAAACCATGTATTTGGGAAAAGATCATGTCTTGTCAAATGATTGGTCACTGGTGTTGTATGTTCAGTTAAGGAATCCGACTACTTGCGACAACTTTATTATTTTTTTTTTAAAAAAAATGGAGATATGGGGATTTGTTTTTGTTGTTTTTAGATTTGTTTAGCACTTTCTAAGAAAAATATGCTAAAATTAAGAATAGAAAAAGAAATTATATATTATTACTAAAATGTGAAAAAATGGGTAAAAATTGACAAAAAATAACATAAACACGGCCCATTCTGTACCAAAAGTGTATGAACTTATTTTTAATTCTGATGTGTTGCTATGTTATTCATTTTTGAAATGAGCTTCATGGTAAAAGATATTTTAATTTTTACAAAAACTAGAGCACTTTATTTTAGTTATTGTATGAAATTACTTAAAAAAACAGTGATTATATTCGCATAAGGACTGTAAATTTTGTAATAAAACAGTGATTGGTAAATATGAAGGCTAAAATGCTTCTACTATTATACAGAACATACACAAAAAACTTCAGTTAATTATTTTCGAAACTGTTTTAGCAATCGCTGGTCCCGTTTGAGTATTTTAAAAAACACATTTCGAGTAAAACACGTTTTAAAGTATGACATTTTGCTTAAAGTAATGACATCTGCTTTTACTAAAACACTTGTAGTTTTTGTTCTAGTAATCGAAAAATAATAAACTTGGTATTTTTATAAAGCTAACAAGATGGCCTATAAAATAAAATCATAAAAAAAATTGTCAATCTTTGGCAAAATTTACAATTTTAGGTTAGTCGGAGGAACAACTCGACCTTCATCCTGCACAATTAAGCAGGATGAAGGTCGATTTGTTCCTCCACATTTACGAATAAAAACAGCATTGCAAGCAGAGTATCGAGTTTTAGCGTAGTAGTGTCTTAAATATAAATGTAATCCACGAAAGATAGCTTTATGTTGGTGGTGACAATGCTGCGAAATATGGCATGGGGTACAGTTCATGATGCCATATTGTACTTTTTTTTTGCCAATGAAATTTCCGTAAGAAAAGATATAAAACTTACTTTCGGAATATCCCTCGTATAAAGTAATATCATCTAAGCGTCATTTTAACCAGCTTCTTTTTTCTGTCTTACTAGTCGTATAGTGCTGAAGTTGTTTTTTTTAGTTGCCCGTTTTTAATGGTGTTGAACCCTCACATTCTACACCAAGAACAAGCCATAAAACAAAACAAAAACTGTTAAAGGAAGTAATTATTTATAATCAATATTAATAAATAAAGGACACGTATTATACTATCGAAATCAATTTTATTTAATCAAAAGGATGTCGCGAGCGCTCCAAATACAGCGATATTTTGCCAATAGTGGAATATGTTCCTGCATATGATCAAACATAATAATAATAATGATGATGAGGACATTTGGGGACATCTTTCCTTTTGGTGAAATTAGTCGACAGAACAATATGTAATTACCAAATAAATTTATAGACTGAAGGATGCAGAGAAAACTAATGCTTCATAAAAAAAAATCTTCAAAGAAAGTACAAAAAAGAGTTTAAAACTGAATAATCTCTCTTTTGAAATGGGGAATCAAAATGCTACGTAACGATGATGCTCCTTTGAATTATAAAAATTAAAATTTAATTATCTCACATCGTTAAATGCATAAAAATATCTTCAAAAAGTTAATTATTAAAAAGTAAATTTCAAAGTTAATAAGATATTTTTCTGAAACACTTGTTAGAGAAAAATGTTTTGAATGTGGTCAAACTTTTTTTATTCTAAAAAAACTAATCGATTATGAATACTTGAAATATAGTGGACAAAAAATGCATTATATAAAATAATTTATATCCTAATACATTCTTGTCTACATTATTTATTTACTAGTCCAGTCTTCCATAAATATGAAAATTGCGTAAAAGAAATATTATCAAGAAAGTATAAACAGAGAAACTAAATCTTTCATAACTCAATGCCATTGAAAGCGATAGTAAGATAAAAATATTATTTCCCGTATACTTTAATCATTGTATATTAATTTAATCATTAATATTAATCGTAAATATTAGAGTTAATTTAGAATTGATTAATTTTATTTTATAACTCTAGATCAGGGTACAGCAATCTTTTATTTGTGGAGTGCCAAACCAATCTACCAATAGGATTCAGCGTGTCACACAGTAGGGCATTTTTGAAACTATTCGATTACCCCAATAATGCATGCAGGTTTAGAGAATAGAGATCAATAATATGGGTTTACATTTTTATTATATATCAATTTTGCATCTTTAAAAGATATTTCTTAACAAAAAAATAAATAGCATAAAATATAACTACTTCTTCAACAAAAATAAAAATAATTAAAATTACACACTATCTGGTCAAAATTATCCGGACACTTCTTAAAAAAGTGCTTCTGGCGAGTGACGCAATTTTATACGTAATTGAAAGCTACAAAGTTTCGTATTTTTCAATTGTATTTATCGTTTGTAAATAGTAATAATCTTAAAATGTTCTGGCGAGTGACGCAATTTGATACGTAATTGAAAGCTACAAAAGTGTTGGTAGTGGTTTGTCAGATTGTATTTATGCGTTTGTGAGGCAATGAGTAAGTCAAAGGAGCTTAGTGAGCTTGATCGTGGCAGTATAGTGGGATGCCATCTTTGTGGGAAATCAGTTCGTGAGATTGTGGACATTCTACAGAAGCCTAAATCCACTGTGAGTGATGTAATTGTAAAGTGGAAACATCGAGGCAGAGTGAAACGGCAGAAAAACGAACCGGTAGGCCGAAAATACTTAATGAACACAGCCGCAGAACTCTGAAAAGGGTAGTGAAACAAAATTGCAAATCCTAGTTGGTGGAAATTTTTGCTGGAGTTCCAAAGTTCATCAGGAATTAGTGTTAGCAGCAGGACTGTCCGTCGAGAGTTAAAAAACTTGGGATTCCATAGTCGTGCAGCCACTCACAAGGCAAACATCACTCCACAGAATGCGAAGCATCGATTGCAATGGTGTAGAGCTCACCGTCATTGGACTGTGGCCATGTGGAAAACTGTTCTTTGGAGTGATGAATCTCGTTTTACAGTCTGGCAGTCGGATGGACGCGTCTGGGTTTGGCGAATGCCCGGCGAACGCTTCTTTAGTTACTGCATTGTGCCGACTGTTAAGTTTGGTGGTGGAAGCATAATGGTGTGGAGGTGTTTCTCGTGGCTTGGCCAGGGTCCGTTAGTTCCTGTGATTGGAAACATGAACTCTGAGATGTATGTGGACATTCTGGAAAATTCTGTACTCCCAACTCTATGGCAATATTTCGGGGAAGGCCCATTTCTCTTCCAGCAGGATAACTGCTCCATTCACACATCGAGGCTTGCACAGACGTGGTTTGACGAAATGGGTGTTCAAAAACTGGACTGGCCTTCTCAGAGCCCCGATCTAAATCCCATAGAACACCTTTGGGACTAATTACAGCGCAGATTACGTAACCAGCCAAGTCGACCATCCTCACTGTAAGCACTCACTTCAGCTGTGATGGACGCCTGGAAGGCAATTCCTATGGTCACCTATCAAAAATTGGTGGAAAGTCTTCCCAAACGTATGCAGGCTGTCATCCATGCAAAAGGGGGACCAACATCATATTAAAATGTGCCTCAGGACGCTCTAAGTCCAAAACCACTGGGTGTCCGGATACTTTTGGCCAGATAGTGTACCTACATTATGTATTTTTAAATATATCTATTAAAATAAGAAGTAAACAAGCTAAAATATAAGTATTTCCCTTCATTATATTTAAAGAAAAAGATAAATAAAAATTGTTAAAGTGAACCTAGCGCTTAGACCTCTTTACTTTCATTTTGCAAAACTAGGGATGTAATTTGTCGCTTTTTTAATTTGACACGGCTCTGAGCATTCAGTTGTTAAACAGTTTCTTGGCGGACTCAAATATTCTGATATTTCATTAATACATGTTAGCAACGATTCACACCAACTTCCATTTAAAATACCAAAGTTTTATATCTATAAGTTTTAGTATTTGTACTTCTCTTTAAATATCGTCATTACAGGACATTACAGAATTTCTTACACATATTTTTATTGCTTTGAAAATACACTAAGGAAATGTATTTGATGAATTTACAGATTTAATTCGACATCTAGTTTAAATGGAACACTGTTTTTAAATATTAAATCAAAAACTTTTTTTTAAAATATTTATATAAATATTTATTTATTTTAAAGTAAAAACAACAGTTATAAATGTATAGTTATTCATGAGCATTCAAATGCTAAAAATAAGCATTTAGGAAAAACGGAATGTCTATTTTACAAACTATGTAATTAATTTAGGATAAACTTCAAGATCCACTTACTATATTCATTTGATTTATAATTTAAGAACTACGCTGAGTATTTATAAATACAAGCTAGGCATAGTTAACATTTTAAAAAACAGATTTTAATTTTAAAATTTTGTAACTTACCATTTAAATTTTCCTTAATTTTTGCACAAAAAATGTAAAATTTTCATTAAATATGAACATATAATATAGAAAAATTGCATTATTCATATAGAAAAATTAATATTTTACAATGCATATTACATAAAAAAGGAATTTTGTGTGAAGAAAGTGTACGTGAATCACAGTTACATCACATTTGCTTACAATTTTAAAATTCCATTTTCTAGCATTCTATTTATCTAATTCCCATAAATAATGCATCTACAAATGCAGCAAAATGCTCTATTTTTTTAAAAGTAAAATTTAAAAAATGCAAAATGTGTAACATTGTCACGTCCCAGTTACCTTAATCTGACCTTTTAAAGTGTGTCAAAATATCGACTTCAAAGATTTCGTTACATACAGGTAAAGCTAATAAACGCGTATACACAATATTTATCTATCATTTTCTGGATATTAAAGTCAAATTTGCAATTTTTTTTTATTTGGAATTGAAATAAGACTATTTCGCATATTCAAATTTTTGGTATAAAAAGGAGTCAATGGGCGCAGTAAGTTTAGGAACCATTGCTGTAGATAATACAGGAAATTCTCTAGTTATTTGTTGTTTCTCAAAGAATCGGAAAGTTACTCCAGTTGAATTTTGAATTAATCGAGAGAATTTACTCGGTTAGTAAGTAGTTAGATTAACAGTATTATCGATGTTGTAATTAGAATAATTAGTCTTACATTTGTATCATTTATTCTAAATACCTTAAAATTAGATAGGACATTGTAATCAAGATTATTAGAATTATTCTTGAATCTCTTTTATCCTGCTACTTTATAAAATCTATTGGATTCCACAGATATTTACTGTTTCTTCCAAAACCAGAAATTTCCGTTAACGAATTAAGAATTAATTGGAAGGATTTGTGGTTATTATGCAGATTGATTCACAGAGTTAAGTTTTGTAATTAGAATAATTAGTGTTACTTTTGTATTTCCTGTATTACATACCTTATAATAGCGAGATGGAATCTTAACAAAATCGCATTTTTACATGTTGCATATCCATTGAATTATTAAACAAAAGGTTTAACTTTTTCAATCTGTAATATTTTATAATGTAAAAAATATTTCAGAACATTTTTATTCAAGCAGTTTATTAAATTTTGATTACAATGAATAAGTCTTTCTTACGCTGTTCACATTGTGTCTAAATGTTTTCCTGAAAAGAATTATTTTGTATTTATAATTGTTTTTTTTATTATTTAATATCTTTTCATATTACTTACGCACTATTTCTGTATAACTTACATATCCGCAAATGTTTTTGTATTCGATACAAAATATCAATGTCTCAAGAAAAATTTTGAAAAAGTTATTGAAACAAGTAATATAATTTTTTTTATGTCAATTCCTACTTTGATGCTACCATCTGTTGCAGATAGTTGTAACTTCATCAGAAATAACGCAGAATAAATTTAAAATTAAAAAATAAAATTTAATTAATGAATTAATATTTGAAAAAACTGTATTAACATCAAGTGCCATCCACTACTAGTATTAAAAAATGTATTTGAACTTGAGTCAATAAATAAAATGTATTTTATAAGCGATTGCAAATTTGAACAAGATATACATACACACACACACATATATATATATATGTGTGTATATAAATATATATATACGGAGAGTGTGAACTAATAGTAGGAATTGAAAAAAAGAATACTGAGCATTATTTCACAAATAAAATTTTATATTTCATCAGATGAAATCAGTAGAGATAATTTAGATGAAATATGTCCTAATCTAACTTGAAACACTATTTGTAGCGCATTTTAATAATTAAACCAGCTGTATGGCGTTGTACAGACTTCTTTAAGTTTATATCTTCTTACATTTGCAATTTCCCTTCCACTCCCAGCGTCATCACTTCCTAATGTGTTTGTGTGTTTTCTATATTAAAGTCATTAAAATTCTCTGTCTCAAAATGTCTTCCACCTCTTTGCCCCGTCGAACGGGTGTGTTTCCTGTCCGTTTAGCGGAGCTCCGGTGCACGGGCTTCTTCCAAGAGTATAATTTTATATCTCCATGGAAATTTCCCCTTTCCCTCTAGATCTCGCTTCTGGATTCTGATTTTAGATACAGAATTTTGTCAAAGACACATTATCTATTTATATCATGTAAACTTTAAATGATTATCCGATGAAAATTTTTGGTGATATTAGAAGATTACTTACATTTTGTTTTTGGTATTGAATTCAATATCGTATTATCTTTAAAAGGATATAAAATACTTGGCATTTTGTGCGATGCAACATTTTCTATAAGCATACAAACTTAAAAAACATAAAATTTTAAAAAGTGTCGACAATTTTGGCCAGCACTGTATGTATTAATGTAAAGTTATTAAGCATATTCAAATTTGGAGACACCCATATGCAATTTTATACTAAACAATTAACACCTTATGATATCTGCTTCAAATTTAATAAAAACCTAACACGTTCACTATACGGCTTCCAATTTTTTACACGCATCTTCTAAGGAAGCTGTCTTGTATGAGCATTCCGCTTCCCTTATCGAATCTAATGCCTACAAGGTGAAATTTGAGTCTCAGATTGTTGCACTTATTCCTGACCAAACGACACCTGAAGGGGAAAGAATGGAGAAACTACAACTTCCACTTTCAGAACCTTAGGTCCATATTTTTTGTATGCATTTATTCATTGGCGAGAGGTGCTCCCCAATCTTTTATTCATAACAGCGCGCTTTTTCATAACACGGAAAACAAATACGAGCCAGTTTCCCTAAAGAACCCTGGCGGCAATTTTTACTCTCCCTCCTGGCGGGAGAAAAAAAAGGGGAAAAGGAAAGGGATATCTAAATAAGTGGGATTCGAAGGGAGTTAGTAATGAAAAAATAAAAGAAGAAAATAAGGTGGCAGTAGAGAGGACGCTCTTTTTTTTTCTTTCCCTTCTCGTTCCATTCCGTGGTGAATTGAGTAGCTTCTTTTTCTTTCCTTCCCATCAAGCTCTGGGATAAGTACGGTTGCAGTTAAGTGCGGCTTCTCTCGTTGGAATTTCATTTCGGTGAAATACTTTTGAATTAAATATCTGATTTTGGTTCAGAGATCGGTTACAGACGATTGGGTCTCCTACTCCGTTACTTTCCTCTTTTTGCCCCAAGAGTTGGTAGAGACACTAAATTGTAAAAAAAAAATAAAATCAGATGAGCTCCAGAAAAAGATATTGTTTGCTTAAAAAGCAATTTTCTTAAAGACTTCGATGACTTTTACCGTATTTTTGCTCTGTTTCTTTGATCCCCCCAGGAAAAAGAGCAAGAAGGAATTTGAAAAAAATTCAAAAACGATTCAAATTAACTTGAGTTAAAAAAAATTATGTTCTAATTTTACTTCAGGGTACTTGATTTTTATTTGGTTGCAACGGAATGTTGCTTCAACTTTATGCTCTTAAATTATATTTTGGACATTAAAATTTTAAAATTTACATCTTAATCGTAGTCGTTTTATTCACACTAAAATTTTCTACACATTAATTTAAATATAAATTGCTAGCAGTTACCCACTGGTTTCACTGGGTATATCGTGATGTTATGTGACGAAGGTCAGCAATCTTATAGCTATGATGTGCCAAACGACACAGCCGGAAAAATTTGGGACAAATAAATTCTTTCAGTATTGCATGCAGAGTTAGGGAATATGTATCAAAAATAAAAATTTAGTTTTATTATATATTAATTATACATAATTTAAAAATGTATATTTACATAAAAACAACATAATACATAACTGTTATTTCAATATAAATAAGTCGGATAGTCTATTGGATAAGCCACTTTTTTTCACGTCGCAGGTATAAGTGATGTTTCATTTTTAAGCATTACACAATCATTTTGATTTTCAATGAATATTTAACGCTGAGAATGAATTGAATTTAAACATATAATGCCATTTTTTGCATTAAGTACACTAACTACACACAATTAGATTTACCAGAATGGTTTTATGACTGACAATTGAAATTAAGGTACAGCCTTGAAAAAAAAAATGCCTGAGATGTACAGATACAGAATGATTTACTTTATCTCATAATTTTGTAGAGTGGTATAGAGCGTGCCACTGAGAATACCTCCGCGTGCCACAGGTTGCCAACGCTTGTTGTATAGCTTTATTATTTTTAAGTTATTGGTATCTAGATCTCAGCATTAGGGGTGTTGATTTCGTCACGAGAGCTGAAAATGTAAACAGTTTTCGATTAGATACAATTTATTGAAATTAGAATCAAAAGATTCGATTTTTTTACACATTATTTATAATGGAATAAGGTTTCAAAAAAGTACAAAATATTTAAAATATAATCATAATTTAAAAAATTATAAACATGACGAAAATAAGAAACATTTCTTCAATAAGTATTAAGTAAATTTTACGTACCGCGCTCTATTTTCTAAAATATTAGCCTTTGATGTATAAAACTTTATAAAATTATAAAATGTATCAAACTCTTTTAAACCCTGCCTAATTTTAGTATTATGTATCTTTTGTTTTCAAAATATTTGAAAGAAAGTTAAATTTTTAAAAAAGTTATAAATGTAATTTTTTAATAATTTTTTTTAAAAATATAATTTATTATACTATTATATTACTATAAAAATAGCTACAGTGTAATAAGCATAAATTTAACTTTATAAATTGACGTATTTCTTGTAATTACAGCTACAATTTTAGAAAATATCATGCACAGCGTAAATCTTAATTAATATTTCTTACAGAAATGTTTCTTCTTTTCATAAGCATGTAATTTTTACCTTGTTTTTATTAACTCGCTTTCTTTTCTCTACGGGTGGAATTTTGTAATTGGTTTTAAACTAACTTCCCGATCAGCTAGAAATTTGGACCATGGGTCAGAAGTAGATCACAATGCATGAAAATGTGAAAAAGAAGTTCTAGTCTCTAACCCGGGCCCCCGAAGAGGCAGTTCCTGATTTCGACAGGGACCCGTAACTCCAGAACTTACACGAATTTACACGAACAAAGACCACCTGTCGATAGCATGGGTCGAGTTATGTCTATATATTCAATTTTGTTGCTTTTGGGATAAAGAGGGGCCTCCGGATTACCATATTTTTATTAACTTGCTTTCTTGGATGTCTGTCCGGGCGGAATTTTGTAATTGATTATAAACTAAGCTCCCGTTGAGCTAGAGACTTGAAATTTGGACTAAAGCTTAGAAGTGGATGACAATGCCTGAAAATGGTTATAAAAACATGGTACATAAAAAAATTTATTTTTATTAAAAAAATAATTAAAAATATGAAAACATTTTAAAAAATTTACTCTTTTTTTAATTTTTTTTTTTTATAAATATTGTATAAAAGGTTCGGATCATTTAATTTTAATTTAAAAGAATTGCACCTACATCGAAAAGTGTTTGCATTTTCAGCTCTCGAGATAAAATTAACACCCCTGAGACCCGCTTTTGCAAGTGACTTGAAAAACATTTCATAACCCTCGCCTTCTTGATTTAAAAAGGACAGGAATTTGGGAATATCTTTCCTGCCCCCGTAACCGCCAGATCGATTTCCACAAAATGACTTTTCAACTGATCTCTACTCAACACAATAAACATGCTTGCCAGTTATCAATTGGTCTTTTAGTCTGTAGCTCTGACTAATTTTCAAAAACAGGAATACAGTTGGACCTGTTTTCGTGTGGTCCTTTTTATGCGATTTTTTCTATGCTACATTTTTTTTTATTTTTGTATTTTAATTTCAATGGCTTTGGCATCACTGTAATGCTTTCTACTAAAGCACCAGTGGCGTAACGGAGAATGTTAGGTCGCCCCCCTGCAAAGTCAGGTTTTGCCTTTAATAATAAAAAAGTTAGGTAAATACGTAATTGGCGTTAGTCAGGCCTTGAGCCTCCAGAGTCCGGCACCCTAGCGACGCCGGGAGTGTATGTTTTTCCACTGCAATGTACATATATCCAGTTCAAGACGCTCTGTTCATTTCTTATAAAGTCTCTCGACGATGTACGTTCAGTTGTTTTCTCTCAACTCGCCAGCATCCCGCTCTTGATTGAAAACGAAACTTTCAATGACAGTAACATTATCGATAATTCGATAGATTATGAAGACGGACAAAAAGAACTAGATTCTCTCTCTCTCTCTCTTTGAGAACGTATAAAGTATATGCAGGGATACAGCTTTCCAACAAATTGGGAAAATATTTTCTTATAATAGATACCCATTTCGAAAGGAGTATAAAATTTCAAAAAGATCTTCGATCACGCATATCTGGTTTTCGTGACATTTACAAGCAACTGACCAACCGACCTTTGTCGCAAAACTTATCTTTTACTTTATGGTGCCAAAAAATAAATCAATTGAAATTGTATCTTCAAGTGACGAAAGCGATTTTGAAATTATTCATCGCAGAAAGATGAGTGCTTTGGATTACGTAGTGAATGCAGTGAATTATGTATGTGCATTTTGAAAACTTCTCCATGTATACACTGAGAAACTAAACGTTTTTAAAATGTTTCCATGTGTAATTTAATTAATTATTTTGTTTTGGAAGTACTTTCTCATAAATTTCGTAAATAAATGGCGTACTTTCTATGTGCGCCTTTTTTATGCGGTCCCTTCACCGCATAAAAATATTTTCTGTAGTATTTTGACGAATTTGTTTGTAATATATAAGAATTTATGAAATTTTCTAATATTTTTTATATGCGGTCCCTATTTTTCGCACAAAAAAGTTTTTTGTGTTCATTTATAATGCATCTTAACCCCCCACAACCTCGCTTGGGAGCCGATTTTCCCAAAAATCATTCTTAACGAATATTTACTCAATGAAAGGAACATACCTGTCAAATTTCAAGTCTGTAAATTTAATTGTTTCAAGATCCCATGATGGATGAGTGCGCGAGTCGCTTTTCTTCTATATATACAAAAATATACATAAAAACTTCCTATAAAGGACACCGGACAAGAGAAAATTAATTTGGTCTCGGTTTCTTTGAATAAGAACCTTATTTTATTTACCTTTATTAAGGGATTCTGAAAAATTCATAAAATAAGATAGAAGTAGATAATTAAAAAAGAAATACTCTTTTTTTTTTGTTAGTAATATTTTGAGGTTTTGAATTCTCAAGCCTCTTATAGACAATGTGAAAGATACTACGTATGATTCTCAAAAGCTCTCTTTAAAAAAAAAATCAAATATAAAAATCTTTCCAAAATAATGAACGTAAATTTGAAACTGAAATTTTTATGATGAACCAAAAATCAAATTACAGCTTAGATTGTTTAAGCTTCAGAAATGCAGTTTTACTTATATAAGCTAATGTTTCACCACTTCATATTTCTTGAAGTGATAATGACAGAAATCCGTTCAGTTTAATTGCCCATTTCGCTTTGCTGCCACGAATTCGGTTAGGAAATTGGTCTCGGTAGCCTAGTAGTTATGGATTTGAGCATACCATGAATTTGAGCCCTAGTGTTTCTGAAGACACGCCATGTAGAGGTGCTGAAACCCTTTAAATCTATCGGAGCTCAATTTCCTCCCGTGGCGTTGTGTGACAGTTTCAAAAGGTGGATGCCAGCTCAGGTGTCATCCTAGTCTCTTGACTATGGTTCAAAATTTCGAAGTCACCAATAGCTTTCAAGGCGCCTTGCAGGGCGTCTTTAATATACATTCCCTTGGTTTCGATGCCATTGTAACACAAATAATGTTAAAAAAAGACATTTTTACAGTCAATTCCTATTTAGGTCAACAAAGAAAATTTTATTTTAGTTAATTAAATTTAAGCAATGAATGAAAACATTTGAAAAAACTGTATTAACATCTCGTGTCATATATTCACTACAAACTAAAAAACAAGATATCAATTATTGGCATGGCCAAGTAATTTTAGCGCGTTTTTCACATGTTGTATTTTTTACAATAATGCAACTAATGAACTTTTTACTAACAGAAAGTAGTGTACTGTACCACTCCCCTAAATGTACTACTATTGAGCTGAAAAGAAATAATGACACAAATCTGTATCAGCACTATAAAAAAGCAAAAAATAAATAAATAAATAATTAAAATTTGAGAAAATTTTGTTGTAAACTAGCGAAATTCAGGAAAATTCGGGAAAACTATAGAAAAATTTAAATATGATTCGGCTCATCTAGGGCACAAATGCGACCCAATGCCGAAAACCCGAGGTCAATTGGTTGCTTATTGGCTGAGAAAAAGGTACGACAAAATATGGAACGAAGACGAAATTTGCGTCCTATTAGCGCTTTTGTTCCACTACGTGAAAAGCGCTCTGAGAAATACAGTCGACTCTTGAAAATTCAAAACTTCGATTATTCGAAGCATATGCTTAGTCACTAGAAAAACTCTTGATATTTCGAATTAAAACAATACGTTGGGTACACTCAATATTTCGAAGTAAAATCTGTGACTGGCCACACTACAACACGCGATATATATACATATATATAATTCGAAGTTATCTTATAAAACTCTCACAAATTCGAACACTCACTATCATGTGCAGTCCTATAATAAACAGGATGGAGCTTACAAGTTTTGCGTTGTGTTGCCTCTGCCTGTCTCCCCTGGAACGTAGCATCTTTGATGGTCATCTGTCTTCTACACCCCCCCCCCTCCATTTTAGTGCTTTCAGCATCCTCAGGCGAGAAGACACTTTAATTGTTTTCATTTCTCTAAGTGGAAAATAGACCAACCGCACCTGTTGTCAGCCGTCCATATCTTTCGGTCAACACGTGACCTTGCTACACATGCGTTCAGAAAGAATGGTCCACTCTTGTGAAGAAGAGATACATAGGATTGTGTATGAATGTATTCTTTTAATGCAGGACTTTTAACTTCTAAAAAAAATTTGTACTGTATAATATGTACTTTTAAAAATACTTTAAAATAATTTTATGCATATGTATAATTGTTGTTTTATTACATAGTTTCAAATTTAAATCTGTAAGAAGAAAAAAATTTCTCTTCGTGTATTTTGGGAAATTTTTCCTACGCTCTTGATAATACGAAGTTTTTCATTGGTCCCTCCAACTTCGAATTATCAAGAGTTGAATGAATTTGAACTTGAGTGGCGCCATCTATTGTAGTTAGTTGTAAATTCGTCAGAAATAAAGCAGAGTAAATTTAAAATTAAAAAGTAAAATTTAATTAAAGAATTAATATTTGAAAAAACTGTATTAAAAAAATGTCATCCACTGCAATTTTAAAAAAAAAAGTATCTGAACTTCAGTGGATGAACAAAAAGTATTTCATTAACGATATAAATTTGAACTAGATATATATGAGAGTGTGAACTAATAGTAGAAATTGAAAAAGAGGACCTACAAATTTTTTGTAATTGAGACTATTCCATATTTTTTAAGGGGTCTCAGGGGTGTTAACTTTTTCTGGAGGGTTGAAAATATAAACAATATTCAAATACATATAACTCGTTTAAATTTAAATAAATAATTCGAACCTTTTACACATTATTTATAAAAGAATGAGGCTTCAGAAAAGTGTAAAATGTGTTTAAAATATAATCATAATTTTAAAAATTATAAGCATATGAAAATAAGAAATTTTTTATAAGATGTATTGATTAAGTTTTACTGCGCGTCCGCTATTTGCTAAAATATTAGGCTTTGATGCATAAAACTTTACATAATTATAAAATGTATCATACACTTTAAGCCTTAGTAAATTAAGAATAATATGTCTTTTGTATTTTAAAATATTTGAAAAATATTAAAATTTTCAAAAAAAAAATTTTAAATATATATTTTTTTATTTTTTAAAAAATATAATTTATTATTCTATTTATTTAAATTTACTTCGGTGCAATAAGGTACATTTAAATTTATAAATCAACTTATTGCTAGTAATTAAAGCTAATACTTTTGAAAATAGCATGCGCGCAGTAAAAATTAATATTTCTTATAAAAAAATTTCTTATTTTTATATGCTTATAATTTTTAAAATTATGATTATATTTTAAACATTTTACACTTTTCTGAAGCCTCATTCCTTTATAAATAATGTGTAAGAGATTCGAATTATCTAATTTTAATTTAAAAGACTTATATGTATTTGAATATTGTTTATATTTTCAGCCCTCCAGAAAAAGTTAACACTTCTGAGACCCCTCCATCAAAACATTTTTAATGATATTCAGAAATAATATATTGATTCCATGTTTAAAAGAATCAACTTCAATCACAAATTTTCCGTGAGTTGTCTTTATTAAGTGAAAACTTTTTCAAAAATGAAATGAATCGATAAAATCTCGCACCATTGCTTCAATTTTTGATCCTACGTGTTTCACGTCTTAAGCATCATCCGAAACGAAGACAAAACATAAAAATCTGTGATTTTCAGGCAGTATTTTTCGAGCGTTTCCGAAAATGGTGGATACATTTCGTTCTAAATTCCACATTATGAGTTTGAAAGCAACGTAATGGTAAAGGCAATATAGACAAGATCTTCTTTCACCTATATAAAAAGCCATTTCGAAAATTGTATCTGGTGATCACCATTGCTATTCTGAACCATTTAGATATCAAATATTTCCCTTCGCTTCCGAGTGAAAAGCTTTATCTTTTTCTCGGATGTGCTTTCGTGACTCGAAGTAAAACTAAAAATAAAAATAAAAAATGTTTCTGGGATAAAAAAAAATCGCTAGAAGTGTGAATGAAACCATTTCTGTTAGTCAAATGGAATTTTTTAGGCCTGAACTGAAATTGAAACAGCAAGTTCTAACTTATGCTTTCAATATAAATTTTAATTGAATTATTGAGCGTATTTCTTCAATTTATCTTAATTTTTAATAAAACCCACGTGAACAAATGGTTTGAAAGTTATTGAATTATTCCATTTCAGTATACAAATTTTTTAGAAGTGCATCCGTCAGTTTCATGTTCAATTTATAAAGAATTTACGTTCCTTCTTCCCTATGACGCGGCGAGAGGTGTGGGAGGAACTAAATGATCAAACTACCTGATGAACTTCAACTATTGTATTTATCACTATATTCAACTCAGACACAAGCAACACTTAAACGAGATAAATTTAATGAATAATAGAATGAGAGTGAGAGACGAGATTGCGTTGGAGAGAATATATTCAATCATGCAGCTCTACTTTTAATATAACTTTATACAGAGCTTACGTATTTAAGGACCGAACTATTAGTTTAACTTTCTAAACATCAACTTGGTTTAAGATCACAGTACCTGAACTCTTGCAGTTTTCTAATCCTTTTGCGTTTACTTTAACAGGTCTCCAATAGTTAAACTAATCACTTTCTTAATATTCCAACTTCCTGCTTCCTACACTGTTTTCGTATACGTTTTGCTGCCGAATTATTTCACTTCCAATTTATTCACAATTCACTTCACTTCCAATCTATTCTCACTTCACTAGCTCTCAAACTCGCGAATAAAGAATATATACAGGGTGGCCATAATTAAACTATAAGTGTTCAAGGAGAGCTGGAGGGAAAACTACCAGGAATATTCCAGTGAAACTTGGTATCCACTCGTTTCAGGACATGCGCAAGTCAAATATGCAAAGGGGAAAAAATCACCATTTTCACCCAATAGATGGCATTATGCCATGTTTCAATGCTTATAGACGGCCTATATGCAAATTCTATGCCCACGAACGGTATAAAAACAAGATCATATTGAGTAATGGTCAATCATGACTCTGAATAAGAAGGAACGTGCATTGTTAGTGACGGTATATCATGTCTTACTTTTTCAGGATGTGGTTGCATCTGGTAGTTCGCATATTGAGCACACCATGTGATAATTTCATTGAATAAATAATGGTTTAAGTGTTTCCTAAAGCGTCTTTATGTATTGTTTAATTTGTGATTACATGATACTGTAAAAATTCACTTACTGAAGCGAATTGTATGGAAGTTTGATTAACTGTAAGTAATGTTTTACATTGTTTATATGCCTCTTAGAATGTCATTATGATCTGTGTCTCGATTTTGGAAGTTGTTTATACCACCGACGAGCGTTGAAATACGGTACAGCACCATCTATCGGGTGAAAATGGCGAATTTTTTTTCTTTGCATATTTGATTTGCGCATGTTTTGAAACGTGTAGATACCAAATTTCGCTGGAATATTGCCAGTGATTTTCGCTCCAGCACCCCTTGAACACTTGCAGTTTAGTTATGGCCACCCTTTATATTAAATTTAATTTGCATATCACGCTTTCTGCCCTTCGGAGAAAATTGCTGGCAAAAATAATTCTTCAGAGGTCAATTGAAGGACGCGTATAGATCCGTGACAAATTTAATTTCAAATATAAATTTTTTTTTTCTTTCTGATTCCTGAAAGAAAGCACCAAGTAAAAGAAAATTGTTTGATTTTCTTTTACGAAAGACCTAGTCCATCTCCATGCTGTAAATCTGACGTTGTTCATCACAGCCATTCTTCAGAAACTGCTTTTTTTTTAAAAAAAAATCAAGTCTTTTTCACTTTCTGGGAGGAATGTGTTCCCAAATTAATTCCCTACCTCCCCCTTCGTGCGCAAGGATTGGATCGTGACCGCCATTTGATGTGTCGGATGTCAGTCCGTCAAGTGGAGAGAGGGTCCTTATCGCATTTCCGTCCAGGCCCCTTTCACTTGATGTCGACGTTAAGTGAGAAGAACTTCAGGGCGTTTGCGTGATCACAATGGAATGACCATTTTGAAGACTTGACTTTTATCGCTCCAAGTTAGTTACGAGTATTTCCTAAGTCCTGTGATTAGAAAAGCAGAGGTTAATTTATGGGCTTGGGAAATGTGTGTGTGTGTAGGGATCATGATTAAAACGGATTCACTGTAATTTGCTAGAGTAGTAGCTCAACTTAAGTGTGATAAAAAGGAGAAGTGTTTGCAAAAAGCTATTCATCATGATTCTGAGACTTAAAATACATCCAACGTTAACCGTGTAATGTTATCGAAAGCAAAGCATTGCATTCACAAGTAAAATAAAAAAATAATCAATTCCTACCATGGGTCAACAAAGAAATATTTTATTTTAGTTACTTTTTATTAAATAATTACATTAAATATATAAATATGTATATACATATGACAGTATCAGAATAATAAGTGTCACACAAAACACCTTTTAAATTAACATCAAAAACCTTTTAACCACATTAAACTTGTAATTGTATTTTAAAATAAAAGTGCCATAAAAAAAGGTAAGAATTTATATACATCTTAAAACCAGTGTAAGAGGAATGCTGATGTCTAACTAGCATATGATTATTGAGGTTAACTTAAATCTTCATCACAAATTTATCAAAAGCGGTTTTATCCAATGATGCTGCCATTCAGAGAAATACTATCGACTTAAATGTATCTCTTAAATTATAATAAAAAAATGATATTTAATTAATGAATTAATATTTGAGAAAATTGTATCAGTATCAAGTGTCATCCACTGCAAGTTTTAAAAAATTAATTTGAGCTTGAATGGATTAATGAAAAGCATTTTATTAACGATTGAAAATTCGAACAAGAAATAAAAATAAATATATATAGGGAAAGTGTGGACTAAAACTAGGAATTGAAAAAATAGACATTTTACTAAATAAAATATATTGTTGTAATAAATTTGGTTATTAAAGAAATATTTTCGCTTTAAGAACTTATTTCAGACAGCATTCTAATAATTCCAATATAACTTGTCAATTTGTGTAGTAAATATTATTGAGAAATTTTTAAAACGAAAAAATTTCTTTTATAAAATAAAATAAAATTACTGGTTTTTAAGCTTAATGTTAAAATAAGAAATAAAGCAACTATGTACTAAAATGTACATATGAATACAAATGAATGATTTTAAAGAATTGTGTTATATATAAATTTTTGAATGTTTACACTTGTACCTTATGCCAAGTTGTTAAGTGGATCGCATTAATCCAAAAATTTTTAGGGAACCTTGCTGATGTTAGAAGAAACTGTAAATATATTCTCGTCAAAAAAAATACCTGATGTGCATTTTTTGGGGAAATTTCTTATGAGACTCCTTTTTTCCTCGATTCTACTGCTATTTACAGATAGCAGCAGTATCGATTTAAGGAAATGGAAACCATGTCTGTTGATTATTTTTTCATTCTAACTCGTGCGAAGAACTTGAGTTGCACATATCTCTTCAGTAGTGACTTTGTGTTTTTAACGAACATTAATTTTCTTTAATTTTTAGATTAGTGATTTTACTTTGGTTTTTTTTGGGCAACGATTTAAGTACCAGTTCTAACACAATTTAAATCACTGGCGCAGCTAGTCCAGAGTTGGCCCTGTATCTAAATTCTTTGTGGGTCCTTTTTTGGTGCCCTTTAGCATTTTACGATTTTTTGCTTGCACATTTTTGACGCCCCTGATTTGAATAGTGTTCGAAATGACGAAATTCATCACTAACTAGTGTTTTGCTATTGCTTAGTAAGCCATTAATACAAAAAGAATAATCCACTTAAAGAGAGATTCGCAAAATTGTTTGGATTTTAGCTGGGTTTTTTTTTTTTCGATTTGTGATTTAAAATACCATATGCTGCCTTAATCTTTGAATAGTACATTAAAATTCAATTAGTCTTTTTCTGGTGTTTCTCAAATTAACTGTTCTCTCATTATTTTTCAAAATAATGGTGGTTTTATATAGATATCTATAAAATTGCGAGAAGCTATTATATTTTTCTTTTTTTTTTTACATGTCACGTTTAGACTAAAAAAAATAATAATTTATCTTGAAGAAAAAAACGTTGATATTTTATTATGTGTTTGATTTTTTTAAGTAATTAAATAATAAAAAGTAAGAAATTAAATTCCTAAAATTAATTCTTCAATAGCAATTCTGCCGAATTTATTTGTCGTCATAAAAATTTTAGTAAAAACAAAGCTGATTTTTTTCTAGTAAAACATTTTTTAAAAAATGAATTATACTTTACTGTAGAGGAACAAATGTGTGGGAAAAAAAATGCTTTGGTAAAAGATTTACAGAAAAAATAAGCTTACAAAGCTAAAGATTTTTGGCAAACTTATATAAATAAGCCCAAAATAAAACTCTCATTTATTCAAACCAATTCTTCTCCGTTTCAAACAATTCAAACTGAGTTATTTGAATAATTAATTTCTTTCTTTTCTTTCTTACCGCTTCATTTCCTGTTTAATTAATTACAAAAGCGTTTAGCGACTCGATTGCGAACGTTTGAGTTGAAGCAATGCGAAAACAAATACAGACAGACATGAAAGGCTTCCACTTGAAGGCACTTCAAATGAGAGTTCAAGTTTTAATTCGCATCTCAAGGGTCTTAAAACTAAACATTCTCACGATCTGAAAGGATTACGAATTTGCTCGCCACATGATGATCCTTCTCACTATTTATTCAAGCTTCTCAGGAAGCATTTTAAAGCAAGTGCTTATTGTGAGTGCGTTACTGTCCATTCGACTTATGCAGTGAAATTTGCGCAAGTTCGGGGTGTTATTGTATTTCAATGTTTGCTTTGTGCTTAAGGTATCCGACTACTTGCGACAACTTTTTTTTAAAAAAATGGGGAAATAGGGATTTTTTGTTGATGTTGTTTATACACTTGTTTAGTACATTTTACAAAAATATGCTAAAATTAAGAGAAAAAGAAACTATTATTACTAAATAGGGAAAAAATGGGTAAAAATTGACAAAAAATAACATAAACGCGCCCCATTCTGTACCAAAAGCTTATAAAACAAATTTTCAATTTTTCAATTCTGATGTGTTGCTATGTTATTCACTTTTAAAATGACTTCAGGATAAGAGATATTTTAATTTTTACAAAGGCTAGAGCACTTTATCTTAGTTAATATGTGAAAGTGCTTAAAAAAACAGTGATTTTATTTACATAAGGAACTGTAAATTTTGTAATAAAACAGTGATTGATAAATAGACCTGAATGTTAAATCACTTCTATTATTATGCAGAACATACACAAAAAATTTCAGTTAATTAGTTTCAAAACTTTTTGAGCAATCGCTGTCCCCGTTTAAGCATTTTCAAAAAAAAACGAAATCGAGTAAAACACGTTTTTAAGTATGACATCTTGCTTATAGTAATGACATTTTCTTTTACTAAAAACTTGTAGTTTTTGTTCTAGTGAACGGAAAATAATAAACTTGGTACTTTTATAAAGCTAATAAGATGCTTTAGAAAGCTTTAAAGTAAAATCATAAAAAAATTTGTCTATTTCTGGCAAATTTCACAGTTTTAGGGTAAACAGATACCTTAATTTTTCTTCTGATGTTGAATTTCACCACCATATGCATGGATGTAGCCAAACACATTTTGGCTTGTATCCAAATATGATAGTTTGTGCTTATGGACAAAAAAACTCTTATGATATGACAAGCGGAAATCAACTTTTGTTTTGGTGGGGTTTGTCCTGAAAGATTAGGGTTGTTTGTCCGGGCATTAGATGTTTGCTTTATGTGTGTATGTGTGTCAGGAAATAGGGTATTTGGTCGGGGTGGTCCGCCTTTATCTGCTGTATTAGATAAGAAGTCCATCCCAATAGCGACTTTCTGAGGAATGCTTCAGTAAATATTTTTGTCGTATGAAAAAATGATTGATTATCAGGATATTAATGACATATATAAGGAATATTAGTAAAAAATATTTTGAAATAAATACTAAGTTCCTTAGTTTCCTTCCAGAAGCATTAAGTATAAATAAGTTATTTAATTAAAGCTAATAATCATATGTTAATAACTAAATAAATCTAAGGCGGAAAATAAATAAAGTAAAGTAAAAGTAAATAAATCTAAGGCGGCGATACTCAACCTGCGGCCCTCCGGGCCTTTTTAAGTGGCCCGTTCATGGTCCATTGCTCTGAGAAATTAATTTACTTATGAAAATTTGGTGAGAAATTCTTCGTTAAAAAATCAAATAGATCAATTTTGCTTTTTGCTGTCGATGTCGTATGGGTGCGAAATGATATATTTTTTTCTGACAACGTTAGAGATACATAGACAACATATAATAGACAACAATCGAGTAGCGACCATTTTATGAGTGGAACAAATTTTTAACTATTTTTCATATCTTGCAATCGAAAAATATTCTAAGAAAATCCATTGTTTCAAAACTATTGGGAAAGTGACTATTTTGTAGTGATAAACAAGCTTGGTTCAGTAATTGTTTGATTCGTCACGAAAGTGTTTTTAAAAAATACCAATGAACAGGAATTGTTCAATGACACTTTTCCTCGAAGATCTCTTTTTCAAGAGATGATATATATGCTTTCTTAAATAATCTTTACAACAGCAAAAAAAGATGTTTTGTTAGTGGTAAAGTCTCTGCGATAACAAAGTCACCCTATGAAATTTGTTATATTATTGGTAATCATATAAAACCGTTTACTGATGCAATAATTGGGAAAGAGTGATTATTAAAAATGCTTCCAATTAAAAAAATTCAATAAAAAATTAATAATATAAAAATGAATAATTCAAAGAAAGCAAAATAGAAGTTTTTATATTTAGATCAATTTCCACATTTGAAATTTTCTATGTTATATTGGTCTTAAAGCATTTCTCCCTCCCCCTCCATTAATCCTCATGTTGCGGCCTCTTGAAATAGCCATATAATGTGTGCGGTCCGGCAGAAAAAAAGATTGAGTACTCCTGGTCTAAGGTGTAAACAAAGTAAGCCAGAAAATATTAATTTTTATCTTTGTAATTAATAAGTTTTTATTCAAGAAATGTAAGCGTGTAGTTCATTAAGTATGAAAAGAATATTTTTTTAATTCAAAATCTATCTCAAAATTTAAATCTGAAAACATGTTGTGTAGTTTTTTTTTTAAAAAAAAAGACTTAAAATAACCTAAAAATAAAGAATTAAAAAAAAAACGAAGTAATATATGATTTTCTATAAATAAGTATACTCTATAAAAGATTTCAAATGAGAATGTTCGAAATTTGCGGGCTTTTAAATAAGTCACAAAATATAAGCTTTGCTAATAAAGTTGAAAATATTTTTTGTCAGTAAATCTTTAAATAGTTATTTTAAATTATATGGCTGTCACGCATCTCTTTTCAAAAATTACACTAATAACTTCAGTACTATTGAAAAATACTATACAAAACTAGCCGATACCTTTGCTTTACCGGGTCATTCATGATGTTGTATGACTGCATATTTTTTAAAATTATTGTTAAATTTTAATATTGAGCTTTCAATTTGTATAGAAAAACATTCTTATAACAATCACCTCTTGATTTTAGAAGTGCAGAAATAAAATTTCTAAAACGGAAGTACATTTATCGCTTAGGTCACCATAACTGCCCTCCCCCCCCCCCCTCTTGAATTGGATTTTCGCAAAATCCGTCCACAGCGAATCTCTACCTACAAAACAAACATGCTTACCAAATTTCAAGTCTGTAAATCTAATGGTTTGAAACCGGGACTTTTTTTTATCTGTAATGACGCCGTTATTGCTCTCTCTTCCCCCTTCTTCCCCTTGGATCTCGATTTCTACAAAACTTTTTCTTAATGAAACCCAGCTCAAGAAAACAAACGTGCTCACCAAATTTCAAGTCTGCAGGTCTACTAGCTTCTTAAAAATTGGATTTTTCCCCTATAACGCTCCTACAGGAAGCCCCGTGTTAGCAGTTTTCAATAAACACGTTCTTAATGGAATTCTGCTCAAGAAAAGAAACATGCTAGTTACATTTCAAGTCGGTAAATCTAATAGAGTTCCGGAGATATCGTGATGAGTAAGTGAGTTACCTATTACACTTTATATTTTGAGAGAAATAACTATATTAATAAAAAAATTTGTATATTATTATAATATATAGAAATATAATACATAAATATAATAATGATCTTCAATATAAATATATTTATACATTACAAATGTATTTATTGAGAATATTATCAGTTGTCTTATATATAATAGTTAACAAATTTAATTTGTAAAAAAAAATATGTATCTTAGCATACCAGTGGCACACACAGAAATTTTTCAAGAGTGGTTGAGGGTTGAAAGTCCACGATTCTCGTATTATAGCCCAATACTCTTCTAAGCAAATTCTTTTGATTTTATCAACTGTCGAGAACAGAAAACAGTAAAATTAAATTACTGAATAAATAAATAGCATTAATTAATAAAATAAATCTTTACGAACACAAATACTTAATAAAATTAAAAGAAAAACTTAATTAAAGTACGCACTATATATAAATAATATAATCAATCCGAAAAAAATCAAAGGTGTGGAAAGGGTTGAACACCTAAACCCTCCCCCTCTTGTGGGCATCCTTTGTAGTATACTTATTGTTCCAAGTGTGATAAAGTAATACAAGTATCAATACTATTTTCACAAAACAGTGGTATGAAATTTTTTAACTGAGAGAGAACGGGATTTCTCCTTTCTTACACCCTTTTATAAGCTTCACTTGTATGTAACGGAATCAATATTTTTACCCTCTTTAAAAGGTCAAATCAATTCAAAATTTTGCTCACTTGTCCAAAATCGATGACAATATATTAATTTAATAATTCTGTTCAGTTGTCCTGATCAGGATCATCAGGATTAGCGATTTCACATTTTCAGATCTCATCCCACATCCGGCGATTTATTTCAGATCCCATTTTCAGATTTGGCGATTAATTTCAGATCCCATTTCCAGATTGGTGACTAATTCCAGATTTGGCAACTAATTCCAGATTTGACAATTAATTCCATTTTGGCGACCAAAAGATAAAGTTACAACTTAGTTCGATTAACTGTAAAATGATGTTGTTTAGTTTTTTCGAACTATAATTTATAATTGTAAATTTACAGTCGGTTGAGAATGCTTTGAAATTTCTTTAATGTGCTACATTCTTTGTATTTATTAACAATATGAAACAACGTAATATGATAGCATTTAATAAAATTAAATATATTTAGTTGAATTGATTTAAATAACTCCTTCTTTAATCTAATAGAATCTGTTTTATGTAAAAAAAAATATTTATTTTCTCTCCTTCGCACAGTCTATATCTTCAAGTACTACTATACTTAGCCAATCATCAGTATTAGTCATTCTATATGAAGATCTTTTTCAAATTATGGATAGGGATTAAGATTACTAACTTTGAGCACAATAACATTCGAGTCCAATTTCCTGCTCTCCTTCCCGCAATCCTTAATAATAGAAATGTTTCGCTTTAAACTGAAATAAACTTCAATGAATCGTTTGTGCTGCTTGATTGCAATTCGAAATATCGAGATTGGTTGTCCATAGCCTTTGCATAGACTCAGAGCACAGTTAGTTCAAATATAATCCTTGAAATATCCTTTAAAGCTTCCATATAACAGTCATTTTGAATTCGTAAATGGAAGCGTAATTTTCTTCTTTAGTTTAGACTAGTATATTTATTTGACTGCAATATGGCTCATCCGATAGAGCAGAAATTAATGAAGACTTCTACACTTTTCTTCCGATTTTTGCAGATACTTTTATAACTCTTTTCATAATTTGTTAGTGGTTTTCATGTCTTTAAAGCTATAAAATAGGTCTGAAAGATCAATGATCCCTCCTCCATTGCTGTTTGCTCTTTATAACTATAATTTCAATGATATTAAGTATTGAAGTAACTACAATACCAAGGATAAAGGAAACTCAAATATCTACAAATGACTACAATAGTAAAAATGCAGGGTATTTAGCTACAAATAACTCTAATCATAAGAATATTAAGTACTCAAATAGTTGCAATAGATGTAGGGCATTCAAGTAACTACAATAACAAAGATGTAAGGTACTGAAATAGCTAAAAATAACTACAATAGTTAAAATGTAGCGTTCTTAAATAGCTATAAATGACAACAATTGTCTAAAATTGGAGATGAACGTAAATACTACGTAGAATTAGCACATTATAATTGTGAATTCAAAAATGGCTTGTAGATGAGAAACTTAATTGAGTGTATTAGTCTTATAAATTTAATAATTAAAAGGTGTATTCATTATTTTAGTTGTAACATTATTCGTTCTTTATTTTTTAAAGTATATATACTTTAATTATTATTTACAGTAATTATTATGAAACAAAACATGATCACTTTAAATAAAACATCTTGAAAGTTCATTTCCTTCTCAATATATTGGGAATTCTAGACCTTTGATAGACTAATATAGCAGTTGCCAACCGGTGGTCCGTGAAAAGGTTTGATTAGCCGCACTAAAATTGGGACATAATTTAGAATTTTATGAAAATTCAGTTTCAAAAATGACATGTAACAAAACGTAGTATGGAATATGAATTATACTTTATTTTCTAAAGTTTAGCTATTACTTGTAATGAAGTTCTTTCTGAGTTTAAAAACTTTTTAGCGACTTTTGCTGGTGTGTTTAGCTACATTTGAGTGTTGATAGTCATGGTATATTAATGGCCTAACACTTCAGTTTTTTGATATTGCTTTGAGTTTCCAGTTCGTTCCTGCTTTTCATGAAAATCCTTTTCAGTGATATGGAAATGTAAATAGAGACGAAAGTATGTGACAGTATAGTTATAATGGTAAATCATATTAGTGGTTCGCCGAATATAAAATTATACTTTTAGTGGTCCATGAAATTCTGAAGTTAGCGAAATATCTTTTTTTAACACATAATTTTGATGAAAACTGTCATAAAAGTCCCTATTTTATTCAAGAAAATTATATAAAACTAAGTGTTTAATCTCTACATGTATTTATTTTTAAATTTTGGGTAAATTTTTAACTCGAAATATAAAAAATTAATTTAAGTAAAGCCAAAATTTAGGACTGAATGTTGGTCTTCCAGCAAAGACAAAAAAATTAAAAAACATGTATTTTAAATATTAAAGAAGAATCTTATTACACTTATACAAAATGAAAATACACATTAGTGTGAGATAAATTTCAAAGTAATTTTAGCGCGTTTTTCACATGTTGTATTTTACAATAATGCAACTAATGAACTTTTTACTAACAGAAAGTAGTGTACTGTATCACTCCTCTAAATGTACTACTATTGAGCTGAAAAAAATAATGACACAAATCTGTATCAGCACTATAAAAAAGCAAAAAAAAAATGTATATATATTTTCGCTTCACACTATATATCTTATCACTTTACTGTTTAAAAAAAAGAATTAAATTAAAAAAGTAAAATCAGAGCCTTTTATACTTGTTTTCTGAACTTTTTTTGTGAAGACTTTCTCATTTTTGTGAAGATTTCCTCCAAAATGCAGGTAGATTTTTTTTAAAAAAAACTTTTTACAAACAATAAATTTACTAGGAAAAATTTGAGAAAATCTTGTTATAAACCAGCGAAATTCAGGAAAATTTGTAGGAAAATTCGGGAAAACTATGGGAAAATTTAAATATGATTCGGCACATCTAGGGCACAAATGCGACCAAATGCCGAAAACCCGAGGTCAATTGGTTGATTATTGGCTGAGAAAAAGGTACGACAAAATATGGAACGAAGACGAAGACGAAATTTGCGTCCTAATAGCGCTTTTGTTCCACTAGGTGAAAAACGCGCTAAAAATCAATCTATAGATATATCTAAATATAGCTATAGCAATCAATAGCTATATCAAAAAATAGCTATAGCAATCAATAGCTATATCTAAATATAATACACATAAATTGAAAAGGCTCATTTTGATCTTCATGAATACTACTATGGTCATTCAATGCAAACAATTCACCATCTATCCCTAAAATCCAAATTCCATTCAATGTAGTTCACTTTTGTGCAATCTCGTTCGATTCCTAATCCGATATTACCAATTGTAGTAATCTAAAAGAACCCTTACGTAACCATTCCTGCATCTGCCAAGAGCAACCCTAATACTTATTCACGACACACAAGCAAAGAATACGACACGAACAGATGTCGTATAGAATAATTCCATTATTGAAGGCCTCTAACAATAATTGCTTCTGCGGACTGACGACCTAGGTTCTTAGACATCAGGTACTCAAGTCCAGCTGGCATGCTTCTCACAGATAATCCCACACATGTCCACCCTCTAGTGACACACAACATTCCTTCCCTAAGATACGAATGACAAACAAAATGGCTCCTTTTGGTAAATAGCCTTCTTCTAACAAGCCATGCGTCTTCCATAATTTATGAAGCCAGCGGACTGCCATTTAATTACGACAAGTGCATTTGCTGAGAAAAAGCTACTGTTAATTCCATCAACGTCTTTTCTATAGGCAAAGAATAGCTTTGTTTACTTAGTTTTTGCCACGCTTCTGTTCTTAATGAGTTGATAGCAGTCATACATTACCAGAAAGCTGATGTTCTAGTGAAAGAAATGTTCTTTTTCGTTAATATATCAGCCGATTGCCAATTTCGTTAGAAGTGACGGGAAATGTGTGTATAAATAATGTATGTTTTTTTAAGAATACATCAATATCAATTTTATGCTAGAGAATTATTTTTTCCTCTTTTGTTGTTCGATAAATTAAATTGAAAAAGCGCAGACGATTTTTTTCTTTTATTGGCTGAGACGGTAGAATGTGTTGAGTTAAGGAGATAATGATGTTACAGCTAAAGCTGACTTTATTGATGAGAGTTTTTGGATTTGTTTTCAATAAATTTACCTCTTATATTTATTAGAAGGAAAAAATATGTTTAGTTAGATTCTATAAGGTTTTCTTTTGAGGTAATTTAATTTTCTAAATTGCGATGTGTTCTGAAATCTAATTCTAAGTGATTTATAACATTTATAATCAAGGGAAATGGACGTGTTTTTTTTTTTTTTACTACACCTGCCATTTTAAACAATGGGTGCAGTTTTTATGTTTGAGTGAATTAGAATTATTTGCGACAATTATACAGTTTTTAATTTTAAAAAAACTTGTTATATTAATTTTTAATGAATGATAATAAATATTTTTATTTATTGAAAATTAAGCAAGAAATTTTAATATAAGTAAAAAAATAGTTTAAGACAAATAATGATAATTGTTACTACAAGTAACAATTTTTTTAAAACCATATATGAATTCATATTTACTTGTTTAATAAATGAACATTAATTATATGATATTTAATAACTTATATTGCTTTATAACATAAAAGATAATTTATTTAAAAAGATAATTCTTTTCTTTCAATAAAATTGCAAAAATAACAGCATTACTTCATCCCTAATAAAATTCCTCAATCATTTTCATCCATATTTTTTACGGATTTCTAAGAGTTAAAATTTATACATTTGTTGTTGAAAACATCTTCAGTTTTAAAAAAAACCAAAAGATTTCATCTATCCATTGCCATACAATATCATCTGATTGAATAATAACTCTTATTGTTATAATAATCCTTTCTGTATTAAGTATGGGATTTGACATTCGTTTCTCGTTTGCTCTAGTAACCTTATCGACAAAGCTCAGCTTAAATTGACCAATGTCAAATTTAAAAGTTTTGATGAGTAAAATCTTAAACAAAGTTCAGTAATAAATAACTAATGCAAAATTGCTTTAGTAATATGTGTTCTCATAAGAAATAATCATTATATGTATTACGTATGTATCATAAATACCTACAATAACTGAAAATCTAATTATGGTTTCAAAAAAATAGGAAAAAAAGTTAAATAAAATACCTTGTAATTGTTATTTTTGAACTTAAACGTAATCCAAAATATTTTCTTACAGATAATATGCAAATTTATTGTAATACAAAATGTAGTTATTTTCCCTTTTTGTTAATCCCTAATATTCCAGTTATACAAAAACGTAAAAAATTCCTATTTTTAAAATGGATGCAGAGACATTTGTTAACCAATTTGAATAATTATAAAGCATTTGGTTGAAACATTTTTTGATTATTGTAAGCAATATATAACATAATAGTAAACAAAAAACAAATGAAAGTAAAATAGAGATCAGTTAAGGCAGCAGTGGAAATATTTGCCCACAAAGACATGGACGCTGTCGGTTTTTTACATAATGAAAATCCACCAACTACGGCCAGCACCGAACCCGCAAACCTGGACGTACGAGATCAGTACCGAACCGATTACGCAACCCAGCCGGCACCATTATTTTTATGGATAATACTTAATTTACTATATGCTCAGAGTACAAACTACCTTAATTTTACTTGCAATTTTTTTTTAAAAAAATTGTAAAAAGTAAAGATATTGTATCAAATAACAACACCCTTTAATTTAAGGGTTCATAAAAGAGTTGTTGCGAGGGCTTTGTTGCTGATTCACAGTTCATAGGATTATTACATCAACTTTATAAAAAAAATTACCAGGCATGCTTTTTTTTAAAAAAAAAATATCCGCGAGTGTACCATTTTTAATTTTATCTAATGTAGGAAAGAAACTCTACGTAGAAGAAAACTTTCGTAAGCTCTCCATCTGAAAAAAATGATTAAAATTCCAGAATTCTAACAAACCAGTAAACAATGCATGGAATAAATAACCGAAAACATTCAATTATGTCAATATCATCATTTTTAAGCCGCCATTTTCCCCTTTACAAATATGTTAAAGTATTCTTTCATCGAGGAATGTAATCGACAGAGAGAGAGAAAAGTTCTGGAATATGAAAAAAAACCAGCTCTTACATTCTTTATGGATGTAAATAGAATCAATGAAAAGAAAAATTTAATGATATTAATACATTTCATTATGGATTAGCACTGCACACGCTTAAAAAAACCCTAAAAGCATTTTAAAGATTTTCTTAAAAAAAATTACCGTTCAGAACATGAAGGCTATAATGAAATTAAGTAATTTAATACAATGTCTTGCTCACGTATCGTACAATTTATGTAATATCCAACGAAAATTTTTAGAAGCAAAAATGAAGGGGAGAAAAGAGATAATAAAAGTGGCAGTGAAAATTTTATTTATTTCGAAAACCTTATATGCTATCCTGAAGAGTTATTCATTTTTTTCCACGGTTTTTAGTTCTTAACTGCTAATGCGCGCTTAAAAGCTTCGAAATAAGACGATTCATCAAAGGACTTAATGGAACTTTTTATGTGTGAGCAGCAGAATTAATTTTTTAAAAAAGTATATTATTTTTCTACCGTATTAAAGACGGCTAAAAGTTCCGAAATTCCAAGTGGCAATGGTTATTTTAGCGGGATAATTTTTGCGGTAAGTCAGAATAATAAATGGCGACCCGTGTTAACGGTATTTTGTAATGCCTCTTTTTAATCGCTAGAATCTCTTTAATTCTTGTTTTTTTTCTCCCTCTGCAAAATAAAGAAACTGTGTGGTTGGAAATTTAAGAAAAATTCTCGCCGCCGTTATATATTTTAATACACGCTTTTAAAACTGCCCTCTAAATGGAGAAATTATTCGAAACTAATTAGGTTTAATATTGGTTTCTTATAATGAATGAACTACGTAATTTTACGGGCAATTTATTTTTTGAACTTCAACGGAAATGGCGTAGTTTTTTTTTTAATAAATGGGTGGATTATATCAAAGATGAAGTTTTTTCTGTTTTAAATTTATTTGTGCTGGTAATTTTATCAGCCTACCTTTTTAATTAGTGAAGCCAGGTAGAATGTATAACAGCTACAGAATATCATAGAGAGATAAGGTATGAGATCGTAAAATATTAGTGCGCATTTTTAAATTGTGGTGGTTTTTATTTACCGTTTATTTGTTCTCATCTTAACAGGCGTATTTAATTTATTGCACTCAATATATTGTTCTTTGGACGAGGAAATGATTTACAGTCCCAATTGCTTACATTTTTTCACTTTTAAATCTATTAACGTAATGTAAAACATGATAACAGTTAAAAAACAAGTTCTACAACTGAATTGGAAAAATATTTTTCCAACGCTTTGTTGCTGTTTATGATTCGGAACTTTAGATTTTTTATTTTTTTAAAGATATAGTTTTTATATCACAAATCGCACAGACTAATGAGGTGATTTAGAAGAATAAATTGAAATACTTTGATACAAATAGCTTTAAAATGAATAATATTCGGTTTCTTGTATCGTAGCGTTGCTTAGCGAGAAGGTTTTTCCCATCAAGAACTTCAAATGTAACTTAATTGCTTATATAAAATGTGCGAACTTTTAATAGTAAATACGAATGGGAAGCAATTACAATACATTGTACTGGTATATAATTTGTTGTATTAATGTTGTGTTGCGAAAATAGTTTAAAAATTTTGAGATATCAACAATAACAGTTTAGAAAAAAATTGCATTCTTTAAGCAAATTTAAATGTTGTCTGAAAAATCTGAATTAAATATGTATATAAATGCTGACGAATGCGGCAAAAATTAAAGGGGAAAAATCCTAAAAAGCACTGAAATCTTTAAAATCAGTGCTTCTATCATTCGTTGTTGTTCATTTCAGTAATATAATTCTGAATTATATATATCCTAATTTTATATTTGTCTTCATTATCTTATATTTCTTACTTATCTTTATTATATATACCTGAATTATATTCATCTTATATATGTATTCCAGTACCGACTCCCGACGTCGTCAGTCGGTACTGAGGGACTCGGCGTCATGTTGTCAAAAATACAATCACGAGCATTGGATAAACAAAGAAAGCTCACTATGTTCATGTTCATTTTAATTACAGTTTTCTTGTAAACTTATTTTCCGACTTTAAAAAAATATATATATTAAAAAACTAAGGCTATAAATTTTAAAATATTAAATGGAGTACTGGACTCAGATATGAATAAAAGAATCAGTGCTGCAAGTATATGTTTTTATGCCTTTATGTATCCGACTACCCAAAAATTATAAATTTTGCCAAAAATTGAGAATTTTTTTTATCATTTTATTTTATAGCCCATCTTATTAGCTTTAAAAAATTACAAATTTATTATTTTCCGTTTACTAAAAAAAAAAACTACAAGTGTCTTAGAAAAAGCAGAAGCCATTACTTTAAGCATTATGTCATACTTTAAAACGCGTTTTACTCACAATGTGTTTTTTTTCTGAAAATGCTCAAACGGGGACAGCGAATGCTAAAAAAGTTTTGAAAAAATATAACTGAATTTTTTTTGTGTATATTCTGTATAAAGTAGAAGTGTTTTAACCGTCAGATTTATCAATCACTGTTTTTTTTTTTAATTTACAGTATGTTTAAGCAATTTCATATAATAACTGAGATAAAGTGTTCTAGTTTTTGTAAAAATTAAAATATCTCTTGTCCCGCTGGTCATTTCAAAATGAATAACATTAACACGTCAGAATTGAAAATTTTAAAATTTGTTCATAAACTTTTGGTAGAGAAATGGGCCGCGTTTATGTTATTTTTTGTCAATTTTTACCCATTTTTTCCCCCTTTAGTAATAATTATTTATTTTTCTCTTCTTAATTTTAACGTATTTTTCTTAAAATGCACTAAACAAATCTAAAAACAAAAGAAAAATCTCTTAACTCCATTTTTTTTTTAAAGTTGTCGCAAGTAGTCTGACAACTAATGAGAGAAAACAATTTGAAATGTTCAGAAATATTTTTAAAATAGGGGAAATTCAAATGGAGTCGCAAGTTAAGAAGATCGGTCAAGAAAATTTACTTCGCTGTTTGGAGGTTACTTTATAAAGAAAATATTAAAATGTTTTTAGTTCTGGGGAAAAGTTCGTAAGGTAGAGAAACTCACAAAATAGGGGTTCGTAAAAGTGAGGTTCGACCTTATTTGATATTCGAAAGATTTTCTTATTAGTTGAATTATATTCTGTGTGTTTTTCTTTCCTATATCAAAATTTATCCTTAATTACATATATACCACAAAGAAAGGTATATAAGAATCTCCTTACAAATTATTACTTGAAATAAGCATTTTTACGGTTGAAAGTATAATTTTTTTACATTTTTCAATGGTCCTTTCATTTCAAACATTCCTTTATTTATTTGTTTATTTTTAAAATAAAACATTCGAAAAAACATTTCAAAGAAGCATAACAAGCGTTTAAATTATAATGGGCAGTCAAAAGAGGAATTCTGTTATGAAAGTAAAAGATTTATCATATATTTTTTTTAAATGCATAGTTATTAGTGCTACAATTACAAGCTTAGTTACTACAATACCTAAGTTTTTTTATGCGTCTGTATAGTAAATTATTCAATAAATAATGCCTATTTTTCTCTAACCAATCATTTTAAATAGAATCAAAGCATAACATTCACGTTCTCTGAAGTTGTTTGGTTAAATTGGTTGTTTTATATTTAATTGAATGTGTACAAGAAATGGATTGGATCTGTAACAAGAAGAATATATGTTCAAATAATTTTGTATTTAAATGTGATGTTTCTCTTTATATAAATAAAAATTTGATCATATAAATTAAAATAATTTTTACTCTAAGCAGTTACTATAGAAAGTAAAATCCGTATGTGAAAATAAATAATGAATGAGGAAATTAAATATTAAAAAATTGTTCTTAAAAAAGAAAAAATTATTTTCGAATAAATTCAGTTGTTAAAGATAATTATTAGAATTCATTTAAAATTCAGATAATATAGAAGCTTTTAGCTATACATTGTGTAGAATTTGTTTGCTTCAAAAATAATGTATTAATTTCTTAGAGAACAAAATATCTATCTAATTATGAACTATTTACATTTTCGAATTAATAATAAAATGTTTAAGATGAAAATTAAATATTTTGGACTTCATTTTAAAATTAGAGGCTAAAAATGGTTTTATATACATGTACAAAATGTTTATTTTATGATAAAATGTAAAATGATTTAGCGGAATAATCTGTTTTCTTTAAAAAAATTGTTTTAAAATATTTTTATCCTTAGAAATATGAAGTTATTTATTTATCAATGCTGATAAATATGTAAAATAAATTATTGCTTTAATATTTTTATGCATTTGTGATATTTAATATGCATTTTTTAATATTAATTTGGAAAGGTTATGTGTGGAATATTACTTCCCTCGTTTTTTTTTTATTTTAATGTATCATAGAAGAAACTAATATTTTTGTAATTTTTTTCAGGTAAGAAAAATGTTTATTTCCTGTAAATATCTGTTTCTGTACACTTTTATGTAAGTAGATTTTACTTATTTTATTTTTTTGTTGAATAATAACATCGTGTGAATCAATCTTATTGGTTTATAACTTGTAAGAGAAAAATAAAAACAAGATTTATTTATCATTCATTTCTTTTTGTAAATACTCAATTATTCAAAGCTTTATTTTCATTAGTGAATATTGCATGCAAACATAAGTTCGAGATATATATTCAATGTGACTGATTTAACTTACTGAAATTCGTATATTTTGGATAAAATATTTATTTTGCAAAATTTGACGAATTGAATTCCGATTCTACGTGTTTTCAAAAACCTATTGCGTATTTATTTTTAATTTAAATATTAAGACTTGTATTTTTCAAGTATTAAATAATGCATGTATAGGGTTCTTTTATGAAAGTAATATAAAAACGTTAAAAATAAAAACTTTCTACGGCTATTTCTATTTATTTGTAACTTATTTCTGTATGTTTTTTATGAGTCCTTCCAACATGAAAATTTTTATGATTATTTAATTGAAGTTTATTATTAAAATTTTCAGTTCGATTCGGTTATTTTTAAGTATTTTGCAGAAACGTAAAAAGTATAACTGCGTTATATATGACTGTTATTCAAAAAAAAAATTTTGCATATATTTTATGAGCAAGCATATTATACAGAAAATATATATAATGGTTTATTTGTATTGATTCAGAATAGCTTTTAAATATTCTACTGTAAAATAAAAATAAATGTGTGTAGGTTACTATTAATAATTTACAGCCTTCAATTAAATGCAAGCTCATTCAATACGATGTGTCCCTATAAAAACATTGTTTATGAAAGAAATTTTTAAACGACGAGGCTTTTCAATTATTGATCTCAAGTAATTTTCATCCCTCGACAAAAAAAATCATTTCTATAAAACACACATCACTTAAAAGTTATTCCATTCGCAATGTTCAAACAACCGTAAAAAGATAACAAAAAAACTGTAACGAGCAAGAAAATTTAAAACTTTTGATGCGGTACAAAAACTCAATCCAATTCCATCCGCAATTCGTGACATATTTACTGCCACCTATTTATTGCAAAGAAAAACGTTCAAGATGTTTATGTTCATCTACTTTTTATTTTCATCATTTTAACAGCAGAAAATTAAATTTTTCCACCATCTCCATCAAGCAAAGAATAAACCTTCCATTTCCCTATCTCTCAATTTAGTTCCTATCTTTATGGTCCGAACCGTCTATGTCTTTCTCAGTAATAGAGCCAGCAAGGCAGCGCGGATTTAAATGCCGTAATAAAACAGCGAGCCGTGTTAGTTTGGGTAATAAAGGTGCAAGCCGTCGGTCCGAATCACCAAGAATTAGTTTGGACTGTTGCGCATTTGCTCTTATCTCAGATTCCTTTATAGCCCTTGCACTGAAACACTCCTACCGGGTTGCTTCAGATGAAAAGTGGTCTGGTGAAGACACCTCTGCAAGCAAACTGTAGGTAATGGTGGATTTAAATAGCAATTTTAAAACTATCTCGTGGTAATAAAAGTTCTGGAATTGATTGTTACGTTTAAGTTAAACTTTTGTTTTGAGACATGCGCTTTTATTCGTTGTTTAAGTGGAAACTAATACCCTTTTGTTGCCTTAAACTAAGCAATTCTGGTGTAGTTTAAGACTTTTATGGACACCAACGCGGTCCTCTATTCCAGTCTTCATTAAAGTAGATGAATGCTGTATTTTCTTTGCGCGTCTCTCGTCCCGTTGTTAAAATTTATAATGCGCCATTTATATGTTATAAAGTGTTCATTTTAATTTATATAGTTAAGTTATTTTCTCAATAGAAATATCGGTCAATAATTGGCTAAGTTTCATGTCTTTTGTAACTAATCAGGTTTATATTTCTACTATGTAACTGCGTTTTGTGCTAATTTATTGAAATACTTGTACATTAGATATCTACATTAGGCACTTAGCCTTGATTCTATAAGCATTTATATTCAATGTGATGTTTAAACATACTTAAAAATGCATCACATGCCTTTCTATCGAAGTGAAGTCTAGTAATTTGTTAAATGTTGTAATATGAGCAACAGTTACATTGTTGGGAAGCTGTTGTTGCCGTTTATGCGAAAAGTGTATATCAGCGTTTCTCAAACTATGGGGCGCCCCCCCCCCTCTCAAGGGTAGCCTGATAACTCTACAAGGGGGCGCGAGTATATTAAAAAAATAAAAACAAAATATTATTTAAAAAATTATTAATTTACTGAAAGTTAACAAACAAAATACATTCTGAGGAAATAGAAATAAATACACATTTACACTAATTTAATGCACTTATAAATGCATCAGTGCTGCACAAAGTATTTTAAAATTCATTTGGCAATACTAAGTTAAGAACAAGTTTAATAATTACCATTAGCCTCACATGGGCTTGTTATATACTGGGTGGTTATAAATAAAGTTACATTATTCAGAGTCCTATAGGACTTTTTCTATTTATCGGATTTTAGTGAAACTTCGAATATATGCTATATGGACCATGGAAAAAAGATTTCTGCAATAAAAAATAGTACACATTTTGACAATCAGATGACTTTCATCGAATATTCCTTACGCAAATCCGTAAGACCTTGCAGACATAGCCAGAGAATCTTTCAGCGTGCGTTTGTCATTGTTAATTATGCCTTTACAAAACAAAAGCAAAAGATTGATCTTTACTGCTAAAACTATTTTATCAGAATGGCAGCAGCCACATAGTTGCTCTGCGAGAATATCGTCGTTTAAATGATTTCAGGATCATCTTCCTCAAGCCAATCCTTGTCTTTTCTTAGATCCTTTTTTTTTTTTGTTTAACATTTATAAACCCCGTGCACCATGCAATGTATAACACGGGGGCATACAACACAGACAGAAGAAAGGATTACAACACAAACATCCATGCCTTCTTCGGGATTCGAACCCAGTCCCTACGGCACCGCAGTCAGCTTCACTGACCACTATACCGGATGGGCGGCCTTAGATCCTTTAAACGACAATATTCTAGCAGAGCAACTAAGTCATAGTTTCTCAAACTGTGGGGCGTGCCCCCCGTGGTGGGAGTGACAACTCTTTGAGGGGGGCGCGAGCATATTGAAAAGTAGAAAACAAAATATCATTTAAAAATATTAATTTACTGAAAGTGAACAAAATACATTCTGACATAATAAAAAATAAAATACACATTTAAACAGATATATTACACTTATAAATACATCAGTGCTGCACAATGTATCTTATACTTAATTTAACAATACTAAGTTAAGAACAAGTTTAATAATTACCAGTGCCCCATAGGATTGTCATATATAAAATTATATACAAAAATTAACACTTATCTTTTTAATTTGTACGGTTTATAATTAATCCCTTAACTGCCGATTAAAAGTTACACTATTCGCATTCCAATGCCAACCGTTTTCCACGTAGGCTCACGCATGTGATGTTTTCGGGGTGGGGGAAGGAATATAGAAGCAAATAATCTAAAATAAGTAAATCCTTCACAAACATATTATCAAGGTACTTTTATTGCATTCCAAAGCCTTCGGAATAAGTTTATTGATATCAGTGCACAGAAAAGATCATACTTCGGAAAGACATATATATACGTCCGGGGAAATTAACGCTTTGGCTGAGCGAGACGTTTATATAAACCGGTGAAACTTAACAGATTAAAGTCGTTTTGTATTTTTTGCGTCAAAGTTTAGTATTATTGAATTTAATATATTGTTATTGTGATGAGGGGGGCGCGAAGAAAATTATGATGAAATATTGGGTCGCGAATGTTGAAACTTTGAGAAGCACTGAACTAAGTGGTTGCTGCAATTGTGATAAAACAGTTTTAGCAGTAAAGATTGTTCTTTTTTTTTGTAAGGGCATGATTAACGATGATGAACGCTCGCTGAATGATTCTCTGGCTATGACTGCAAATTTACACAGAAGTTTGACGGATTTGCCGGAGGAATATTCGACAAAAGCCCCCTGAGGGTCAAAATTTATATTAATTTTTTTTTATTGCAGAAATCTTTTCCCCGTGGTCCTTATAGCATATATTCCAAATTTCACTAAAATCCAATACGCTGGAAAGATTCTACAGGCCTCTAAATAGTGTAACTTAAATTAAAACCACCCAGTATAAAAAAATTATATGCAAAAATTAACACTTCTCTTGATGATTTGTACAGTTTATAATTAATATCTTATCTTCCAATTAAAATATACGTGATTCACTCCCCAATGTCACCGTTTTTGACGTAGGAGTGCGAATGTGATGTATTGGGGAGGGGAAGAAAAGGAATAAATAAGCAAATCCTCTGAAATAAGTTAATCCTTCGCAAACACTATCAAGGTTTTTGTTATTGCATTCCAAAGCCTTCGTAATCATTTTATGAATTACAGTGCAGAGAGAAGATCGTACTTCGGAAAGACGTAAATATACGTCCGGGAAAGTTAACGCTATGGCTGAGCTAAACGCTTATATACGGTGGTGGAAGTTTTAAGTCATGTTGTACCTTTAGAGTCAAAGTATAGTATTATTAAATTCAATACATTGTTACTGCCTGGAGGAAGGGGGATGATTAAAATTATGATTGAATATTGGGTCGCAAATATTGAAAGTTTGAGAAGCACTGGTGTATATGGTTGTTGTAATCGCAAGTCAACATTAAGTGGATTGATGCTTGTTTGTTGTAAAGGCAATATAGACTGGTTGCTTAGCAACGACTTTGTTGGTTTAAAAATTATTATTGTAACCTTGTTTCTAGCTGTTGATGTTTAACTTGCACTAATAAAGAAATAATACGAATAATCTTGGCTTCTGCTGAGTTATAAATTGAATAATTTGTAGAATCCACGCCTCTACAGTTATTTGTGCTCAGTAAAATTATAGTTTAAAAAAAATAAATAAAAAAACATCCTTTTATAGTTAATAGAAGCAAAATGTAACTTAATCTTTTAGTCGCCAAATCTAGAAATAGGATCTGAAATAAGTCACCTGATGTGGAATGGGATCTGAAAATGAGAAATCGTTAATCCTGATGATTCTGATCAGGACAATGGAACAATATTATTACATTATTGTATTACCATCGGTCCTGGGCAAGTGAGCAAAATTTCAAATTAATCTGATTTTTTTTTAAAGTAGGTTTTTAATTCAGTTCAAAGATTCCGTTACATACAAGTGAAGGCTTATAAAATGATGTTAAAAATGTATGTAAAGGAGAAAATTAACTAAGAGAACAAAATTATAAACTTAAACTTTTTATTGATTTATTTGTACATCCGAAAAGTTTGTAAAAAAAAGCGAATTTTCACACAAAAGACGAATTAAAAACTGAACTGTCTGTTTTGTTCATTTAATAATTTTAAGTTTACAACACTAGAAAGCAACCAATCAATGATTAACTAATAAAAAAACAATGTATAAAGAAAATAGAGTTCAAGAATTATATTCAACCAGAAAAATTTAATTTAAAATTACTAGCAGAACCGGGGAAAAAATGTGGAGAATGAGGATTAAATGAACATTGCTTTCTTATTATTTATAAAAAAATATTTAAAAAATTAATTAATAGGGTATTTATAAAGGTTTATTTAAGAAGTATTTATCTAGTTCTGTCTTGAATTTTGTAATTTACCTGACCACCAAACAAACTAAATAAAAGAAATATTTTTAAAGCAGAAAGTTTTAATTCTTAAAATTCTAAACTTTTAAAGTATGTTATTACAGCTGCCTCTTCATCACCCTTTATCAAAATTTAACTGTCAATAACATTTGAGCCATCTTCACCGTACTCTTAGAGCTTGACCTAAAAAGCTCTAAAAAAGGGGAATTAATCTTAAAGGAAAACCTTTTTAATGTCCTTTCAATAGTAGATGTGAAAAGTCCTATGGAGTATAAAAAAATATATCTGAGAGATCTTTAGTGGAAAAACATCAAAAAGGTTGATGCCATATTTTAGAAATATTTTCCTATATCTTTTTTTCTATCATTTTATGAGACATCTATTTTTTTTCCTTATGCAGAAGCTATGGAATTTATATTTTGCAGTTTTTTGTATCCTTCTAGAGTAATTCCTTAATATCATTTTTAGTTTAGTGAGGTATTTTTTGAAAAACATTTTGTATAGATCAAATAGCGCCTATATTTCATTACTGAGAAAAAGATAAAATAATATACAAAAAAAAGAATTTAAAAAATCAGATTGAATTATGAATTTAGCAGTGGTGTTTGTGAGCGTTGAGACTCTGTTACTTTAACCCTTTGAAATAATATATCTCATCCTTCAAAAACAGAAATTTGAAAACAAGTCGGAATGAATAAACTGAAAACAGGAAAAATAAGACGAAAAGATGTCAGAATAATTAGTAATGCAAATCTGAATGTTCCTGACGTTCAAAATTGCAATATTAAATTAATTTTTTTTTAAAAAAAAGCTCTTCCTAGAAAATATCTCGTGGAATCTTTTAACAGGAAAAAGCATTTTCTTTTTTTGATTACACTTTAGTAGAAATATAATTAAGCTTCTGAAAAGTGCTTGAAATCTGAATTAATTTAGGAAAAAATAAAGACTTCATCGAAAAATATTTCGTTATATGTGAATTCAAAACTTCCTTTGATTGGTTTTGTAATAGATTATATGAATTTTTGAGATATTTTGATGAAAACTAAAGCGGAATGTTATTTATGCTGTTTTCCATTTTTCGCTGCATCCAATTTCCGATTTGAAACATTAACATTTATAAACTTGTACCTCAAACTGTTTTCTACAAAATTTTAAGGGAAACTTAAATCACACTAGAAAAGGGGAAAAAATTTGATTTCTTTTTCTTGAAGTACTTGCAGTTTAAATCACAATTCTGGAGTAACTATCACTACGACAAGATGAAACATTTCCATTGGCCATAAATTCTAAACGTATATCCTCCAAGCAAAAGAAAACCAAGAAACATCTCCGGCTTTAAACGAATCTTTTCCCCATCATCTGGAAAATCCCTGTCTCCCCCCCAAGAGATTCTCTCAGACAGAAACCTACTTATTAATTTCCTGAGCTCTTTGGTCTGAGCCATCTTTCATCCGACAGTTTCAAGACTATGATTTGCATGTCCTCACACGTAGAACTGACGATAGCATTTGTACACGCGAATAAGTGGTTAAAAGAAACGGAAAAATGGGGTCTTTTCCCATTCAAATAGCTGCATTTATTTAGATTGCTCTAGGAAATAACGGAACATATGCCTCGCACGCGATATTATTCAAGAATTCCTTTATTTTTTGAAACGAGAAAAATTGTTTGGTGGGACGCCAACGTGGTGGAGATGATAAGTATAATTGAAATGAGACTACAATGGAGGAGTAATCTGTAAAAGTTTCGGAGGAGTTTTATCACCCTTAGGCAGCAATGGTTCACAGCAGAAATAATGCATCATTTTAAACAATAGCGATGGTAATAATTTTATCATACTTACTTAAAAGCCTGTTGGTGTGCTTTCTAGAATAATATCTCTGTTTTCCAAAACATTTAAAGACTGATTTTATCTTTATTTTTTATGGCTATTATTAATATAGGATGTGATTAAATAGTAATGATAGGACTGAAACGAATGCTAGCGTTTTTAGTACAATTGCTTAAAATATTATTTTGGAATTTTAGCATAGACAGTGAAACAGATGGAAATATCAAGCTCGCATATGACTGATTGTTTCGTTGCATTGTTATCTTAACAAAGGCATAGTGTTTGAAAAAAATTATTTGATAAAAATATGCACTGTGATACACTTCTCTCGATCTTATTTCGGTTACAAAGCATACTTTAAGCATTGAGTCAATTGAATATATTAAGGGTTAGTTTGGTAGCTACCCCATTGATAAAGCATCTATTCACAAGATATTTATCCTAATGATTAAAAGAGATGGTAGTCTATAGAAAATAAGCCTGTATATATAGTAAATAGGCTGAGGTAGTACCTTGATATCCATTCTTTTAGTATAGAAAGGTCAAGAAGAAGAATACTCCTTTTCGTTTCGACAAAGCTGACTCTTTATTTAACATTTTTTGTTTTGTTTTTTGTTTTTCTAGCAATAATAATATATTTTAAAATTTTCTTCACTTAATGTCAGGAATCAGGATTGGGATTCTGAAGACATTTTCAGAGAGAAAAACAGTACACCATTCATTATGATTATAACGTGTATATATCTGCATTTATAACACACACACACAAAAGGGTGTCTTTAAAATTTAAAAATATTCAATAAGTACGCAAAATTACATTTAAATGTGTTGAGCTATAAATCCATTTAGATTACTGGAATATATTTTGTTTATATATCCAAAAAAATTAGCAGTTCTATTGTTGCAGTTGTGAGAAATTAAATTTGCTACTGTCTAAAACATAGACTGGGGGAGGTAGAATGTGGCCGCGGTAGCCGAGTGGCCAAGGTATCGGATCGTGGTTGGCGTGTTGAGTTCGGGCCAATACCACTAAAGACCCACCGTGTTGGGGAGCGATGCACGTTAAATCTGTCGAGAGCTCAAAAGTCCTCCCATTGGTGTGGTGTGGTGTGGTAGTTAGGAGAGGGGGTGCCAGATCAGGTGTAATCCTCATTACTTGACCATGGTTCAAATTACGAAGTCCGTCTCCAAAAGCCCTCGTGTAGCTGAAAAGTGCGACGTTAATATTCACTCACTCACCCTGGGAGAGGTAGCATAGTGGGCAAGGTCACGGACTCGTTGCAAGCTTGTCATGGGCTTGATCCCTGATGCCATTGAAAACCCGACGGGCACTTTAAGTCTGTTGTGTCTCAAACGCATTTCCCGTTGGTGTGATGTGTGTGGTATATTGGAGAGGGTAACCAGCTCAGGTATCATCCTCGTCCTATGACCGTAGCTCAAAATTAGGAGATACCTTGCCAATCACTCTCATGTTGTCTTAGTGTGACGTTAACAAACCCTCACAGCTTTCGGTTTTACTTGTCATCACAAATAAAATAGAACGGATCAAACTTTATGAAATAACTAAAAAATATTCCTCTAATTTGTAGGATATACAATCGTGTCGGCTTATACAAACAGTGAAAATCGCTCAACACAAAACTGAAAGGTCTGAAATATTTTTTTCGTAATAAAAGAATTTCGCATTAAAAGATATTGCAAAAGAAGAAGAAAAATCAAAGGGACGCAGGATACTGGACTCCAGGTATAAAGGACGGTCTTTGCAGGACGGCTGTAGAGTGTTTTCCTGAAAATTCTTCCACAAACAGCAGCAAGGTCACGAGAAATCTAAGGATCCATGGTCATGAGGAGCCTATTTCGTCGTGTGCTTGAAGCCAAAACCAGTCGATGCTCTGGGCTGACCTTTTTGGTGACAGTAACACTTGTTCGAAATTTATCCAACTGTAGAGAGACCAGTTCCAGGACACTGTAACCATCGACCCATTTCTGCTTGAGTGATTGAGTGATTTTGGGATTTATTGGCGCAAGAGCCGATGTCGGCTATACTGCGCCAAGCATTTGTTTTAATATTTGTGGTCTAGACGGGAAGAGAGAAAGAAAGAATGAATTGAATGACAAGAAAGAGGGTCGAAAATAGAGAAAGATCACTAGGGTACCCCGGGTTCGTGAAGCCCGTGTTTACCAAAGACAGTAAACCCCTTGGAAAAAGAAAAAGATCACTAGGGCACCTCGGGATTGTGACACCCGTACTCACCTATAGAAGGTGAACCCTGAGGGGTCAACGCTGCTAAAGAAGTTTTCACTTCAAAAACCCTGAAAATAATAATTAAATGCTTGCTTAAAATTTAATTTTCGCTGTCTTATTTTTTAGCAGAGTTTATCTGTTTTATTAATTAATTTTCAAGGAAGAGAAATTTGTCAGTTTCATATACATACAGATAAGGATAATAAAATATTCAATAAATAATAACGAAGTGTAATTTAGTTTAAGAAAACATTACATCGCAATTATTTTTAATTCTTTTAAAAATTATCATCGTATTCAATTTTAGAAAAAGGAAGATTCAAAGAATGTATTGATACTAAATAAAACATTGTTTGTGATTGGGTTTATAAAATTTTTGAAATAGCTTAAAAGTTGTGTTTTCTTCCAATTTTTGGATTTCTCATGAAAAGAAACGTGATTATTAAAATGTTTAAATATTGTAAAAATATTCATTTTTTAAAATCATATCAGCATATAATCATGAAACAGCAGACTTTGTAGAAAGCATACTAAAAACACATTTTCTGTAGTTTATGTGAAACAATTGTTTTTAACAAACATTAAAAGAATTCCAAAAACTACATTAAAAGAAATCTTTATATTAAAAAAAGATAAGCCACTTTAAAAAGAAATAATGGAAGAAACTTAAATATAAAATGAAATTATATAGAAAATTTTCCCTTATAAATAATTAATACGAATTCCTTATAATATTGAACATTATAATATTTCAAACTGTAATTAAATAAAAGTAATGCAAAATAACAAGAAAAAAACTTTATGAAAGTAAAATCCCTACATTGAATATAAAAAATCCTCTTATCCAATTAAAACTATATAATAAAATAAAAACCACAGAAATTAATGCATTTATCGATGCATATTAAAACTAAAATTAATGGATATGATTTAGCTTATAATAGTTAATTCATAAGTAAAATTGTTTTTCTTTCAGACGAATTCGGAAGAGAATTAATAAATGATCTAATATGTAAAAGAATTCCTGTTAAAAAATAAATGATTCGAACAATTATGATCCCCGTTTTAAAAATTGTCTAAAATTTATTTTATGTGCAGTTTTAAATCAATTGATTTAAGTTGGAACATGTAATATATGAATTATAAAAGTAATTACCTAAAAAGGAAAAATCGTTTGTGCAAACGTTTCTGTAATTTTACATCAATTAATTCAAGTTAAAAGATATTAAACATGAATCATTAATTTTAAAAAAGTTTTTCAGATCGTAATAATTTATCTACAGATGAAAGATTTTTCTACAAAAATCAAATATTTACTTTCAAAAATATATTTTCTTAAATGTTTTTTAATAAAACATAACTTACGAAACTCTTTTTTTTGTTTTTGTTTTTTTGTTTTGTCTTTAGACTTTTCATGAAAATGTCAATGTATTTTTATTTCTTCTTATTTTATTCAATGTTTGTGTAAAAGAAATCGGATTACTATTTCAATTTAATTTTTCACAATTAAAATATTTTTTTCTATTTTTACATTTTAATTTCTAATGAAAAATAATATTTATTGAAATACATGATTCAAAATTTTCATTCGCGATTAAGGGAAGATATTGTTTTATTTTTAAATAAAATCGCATTTCAGTCTTATTTCTATGAAAAACTGACGGTGAAAGAGAATGTATTAAAAATAACTGTCAAGTTGAACTTTTTAAATAAGGATTTTCTAGATTTTGCATAACATTAAGAAAATTTTTATTTCTTTTTATCTAATAATTGTTAAAAAAAGGTAAGTCTAATTATACGTCACACACTTATACGTGTTCACTTTTGTCAAAGCGTTTTTAAAAGAACGAGTAATCACTACCAATAAAAGAAATTTTATACAAGCAGCTAAATATTAGAACGAAAAAACGAAATATATATATATATTTCTTTAAAAAAAATTGATTCCATTTTTATTAAATAAACGTACAAAAAATTTAGGAAATTAATTTAAATATATAACTTTTCGGTTATCATTTTAAAACGAACTGTATATATAATTTTTGAAATAAGTTTAAATTTATTACCTATTATTTTCAGCTTTATTAAGTACAGCCTTTATTAGGCATATATAGTATTAAATTATATTAGGTTAAGGAAAAAGAAATCCATTATTTGACCAAAATTGGTAATCCGAAAGATGTTAAATAAAGTTCTGAAGTGTTCATGTAAAAATAATGGCTTTCTTTTCCCCCCATCCTAATATTATATAAAACTACTTATAAAACTAGTTATCATTTCAATACTACATTTCAGTGTTCCGTATATATTTTTAATAACTTTCACTATTTTAATTCTGAATAGTCAATGTTCACTCTTTGAAATTAATTTATACCATTTTCTTTATTGAAAACAGACAAAATTATTCCCGTGCAACACAGCTATTCCTAATGGCTTACAGAAATATAAGTGAAACAAACATTTTTTTCCCCTAATGAGCAGCGGAATGGTGTTTTATCATTGCAGATCTAGTACATTCTCCGAGAGCTGGTATATCTTTTTAGTGCGGCACCCTATAGGTGGATACCAATCGCCACATGTCAAGTCTACTAACTACATTGATGCACCAGAGCTCTGACGATGGGAACCTGTACTAGGATGTATTTTTGTCGAGAGCACTCAAGCCAAACAGACACTCTAGGAATATTTTACATGCCGTACAATCACACGGCATGGATGTTGATTTTCTGCATTAAAAGTTCCACTGTGGCTTAAGCCAGTGTCGAGTGAGTGAGTGAATATTTATATCGCACTGTTCAGTTACACGAGGGATTTTGCAGATGGACCGCGTAATTTTGAACCATGGTCAAGTGACGCGGACGAAACCTGAGCTGACACCACCCTCTCCTAACTATCACACCACACCAACGGAGAACGTTTCGACAGATGTAACGTGCATCGCTCCTATACGGTGGGTCTTCAGTGGTACTGGGATCGAACTCATGACACGCTAGCCATGATCCGATGCCTAGACCACTTGGCTACCGCTGCCACTAAGCTGGTGTCGAACCCACAGCCTTGGGTGCAGAAGATAAACTTATAATATCATAACAAATAGAAAACTGCTGATTTGAGTTTATATAATTGATTTTATTTTAAAAAATTTTACAAAAAATATGCTTATTTTTTGGCATAATATGGCTGAAAAAAATAACTATTAAAGGTTTAACAATTGCATTTAATATCTATGAATAAATAACTGAATTTCGAAAAAAGATATTTATTGCTGAAATTTATGAACTAAAACTTTTCTGCTTATATCAAGCAACTTATTATTTATATAGTATCTTGCAAAAAAAAAGTATGAACATAAATTATTTCTACCATGTGGTTCTCTGGTTTTGAATAATATGCTCCGAAAGCCACTCAAGGATTATTCGGTTGACAGGATTTTGTAATTCTGAGCCTCATTTAAGTAAAGCGGATCACTCCTTTGAAATAGCCGCAACATACCACATCAGAATATCGAGCTCCATCTGAATTAAACGCACAATAGCTTTACTGTTATTTCATAAGGTAATATATATCGGGATTAGAAGCAGTGTCACAATCCGATTTGCAAATCGCTGACCGCAAAATTCGAAAACATCAGCATTAAGCTCCATAGGATTTCGACTTAATCCTTACATAAGTTAAAATTTACAATATCAGTACACGAATGATTAGGAATAAACTTTTTTAACAATAATCATGCATGTAATGGTACTTTATTGATCCCATCCAAAAAGTGTCTAAGGCGAACAGCTCACTGCGCTTGCGCCAGTCAGAGCATGCCGGTGACGCGAACCCATAAGATTTTCCCCTACCTAAAAGTACCCAACGCCGCTAAAGGTGAGGTGAGGTGATTTTGGGGTTTATTGGCGCAAGAGCCGATTTCGGCTATACTGCGCCAAACATTTGTTTTAATATCTGTGGTCTAGACGGGAAGAGAGAAAGAAAGAATGAATTGAATGACAAGAAAGAGGGTCGAAAATAGAGAAGGATCACTAGGGTACCCCGGGTTCGTGAAGCCCGTGTTTACCAAAGACAGTAAACCCCTTGGAAAAAGGAAAAGATCACTATGGCACCTCGGGATTGTGACACCCGTACTCACCCAAAGAAGGTGAGCCCCCTGAGGGGCATTTCTGCTTGAGACTGACTAGCTTCAATCGTACCAGCGCTTATTCATCTCAATGAATCATCTAAGTGATTATTAGAAGTGACATTCTGACTATAAACTGGCTAACTGGTATGTTCTAATGCAACATTCACCGAACTGGAAGCAAAGTTTTCTTATGCTTTAAACAGCCTCAATCCGGTAATTCTGCAAAAGCTAATGTTAAACAATATTTTTTCCTAAATTGAAGTTTGTTATTGTACACTACACTTTCTTCAAAATATACAAAATACAAATTTTATCAGTTTTTCAGGAGGCAATTTAAAATTATAACGAAAAACATGTTCGTGACCTTAATTTTTGGACATGAGTGTATAAAAAAAACTCCTAACAATTTAGTGATTTTAGTCTTATACATATGCTTTCTGTTGTTTTAAATGGTCTGATTTTGAAACGCGTAAACATCCCGTCTATCCTGTGACACAATTGAAGGTGTGGAAGAAACTAAAGCAAGGGTGGGCATTAAGTCGATCGCGATCGACCAGTGGATTACCAAGACATTTTGGGGTGACCGCCTTTACTAATACCTAAAATGTGCATACTAAAAAAAAGCGTATTTGTGGCAACCAATTCCAACTAATCTGGAGACTGGGTGGACCGCTACAAATTGAAAAAGTTAGAAGTAGCCCGTACCCAGGAAAAGTCTGCTCACCCCTGAACTAAAGGATCATACGACATGGTGAATTCCAATTATTTTATTTATCACTATAAACCACTCAAACACACACAAATAACACTATGAATAAGATAATTCAATTCAGTAATAGAGCGAGAGAGAGACGATTTTCGCGTTTGGGGGAGATATGCAATAATGCAGCTCTATCTTTAATATTACTTTACACAGAGCGAACGCATTTAATGTCCGCACTATTAGTTTAACACTCTAAACATCAACTTAATTAAGGTAACAGTGCCTGTACTTATGCAGTCTTTTACTTAATTCAAGTTGACTTTAACACTTCTGGTTAGATAATCTTATCACTTTCTTGTTATCTAAACTTCTGGCTTTCTTACTTTTTGTTTATGTATACACTTCACTGTCAATTCACCTCGCTTCTAATCTACTCACAATTTCCTAACTCTCAAACACTTAATCAAGGAATGTATATATTAAACTTAATTTGCATATCACGTTTTCTTCTTTCAGGAGAAGTTTGGTTTAAAAATGCTGGCTCAAAAGAATTCCCAAGAGGATTAGTGGAAGGACGCGAATAGATCCATCACAATTTGATTCCTTTTAAAGTATTAGAGGAAAAAACATAATTATAAGGAATTCTATATTTATTTCACATAATCCAAAGTATACATCTTACAAAAGAGAAATAAAATATTCAATGTAATTATTTCCCCTCAGCAATGTTGCCATTTCATCATTCTCTGATCCTTTAAAGTAGATTACTAATTTTCACGATATTTTTAATGCTGGAAAAAAGTTTTAACAATAATCATTAGGTGTCCAAAATTTCAGATCAACGTATTTGCGAAATTCCGACATCGAATAAAGTTCGATTTATATATTTATATCTTTAAAGAAGACTGTTATCAGGGGGAAATCCTTCATATTTCCTCTTTATGTAAATAGACTGAGGAAATGATGGCATAATGCCAAATGATCATCATAATGAATTTAAACTTAATGATATAAAACCTATATGAACGCTACACTTAGATGATACTATTATATAAAATGTTACATAAGAATGTTGAAAACATTTCTTATAATAAAAACTCTGAGGTTGCCGAAGTAAATTTTTAACACACAAGTACACCATATATCATTAAAGAACGTTTTTTACCTCTAATAAAGAAGTCTAGATTTTTTTTTCTTTTCTAAACAAAGGGGGAAAAGCCTTTGTTTTTAAGCTCTCATGATTTATGAACTTTTCATGGCTGGATGTCTCTTAACTTCTTAATCTGTCAAATTAGCCCTTTTTGAGGTTTTCTTCTGGCACTTACAAATTGATCTACAGTTGTTAGTGTTAAAAGCAGCCGAGTAAACTTGATCTCGTGCTCTTCACAGACGTTGACTCTTTTAGAATCATATGTACGATAACTAATGCTACTAAAAATCCGTCGTGTATGAAGACTGATGCATATTACAACTGTCGGTTCAAAGTCTTCACATTTTCATTAGGGTACCAACTCAGGTGTCGTCTTCGTCACTTGGTTGTGGCTCAAAATTACAAAGTCCGCCACTAATAATGGCAACCCAGACAGAATTGCGTATACTCATGCTTATGGGTCTATGAAGCCGGTGCACGAATCGCCTGTGCGTGTTTTCCTGAAGACAAACCATCACCAATAGCAACCATGGTCCATTGGCATGAGAGAATGACACAAAGTCGCCTAGTGCGACGAATCACGTTTCTAGGATCATTCAGATTGACGAGTGAGTGCGAATACCCCGAATTCCAGTGAGAGCCCTGATTACCAGGTTTGAAGGGTGTCATTAGCCTGATACAAAGCAGTGTGGGCAATATTTTCGCAGGACGTATGAAGACCGAATCCCCATTGAACAAGCTTTGACTTCATTGCTCTATGTGATTATAAATTCAATGAAGGTGCACCCTTCAAGTCAACTGTATCCTTAATGAACGATGATGTTCATCAACAAGGATAACGCACCATGTGATAAGAGAGTTTTTCAAGGAACATTCTGATTAATTTCATATATTTGCTTCCGAATTTAGTATATATGAATCCATCAAACAATAGAGGTTCCATTTCATAATGCCAGATAAACACCTTGAAATGTGAGGGGATTGCAGGTTAATTGGTGACGGTATGATACCAGATACCTCAAATTACCTATTAGCCATGCTTTTTATTACCCCGTGACCTATTAGTAAGTATTGCCTATTATCAGTTGAATGGCTCACTGGATATTGAGGGTTATTGAGGGAGAAAGGTGGTTCTACTTCATGTTCAATAGGTGGGCGTTATATACTGGCTTTTCAGAGTGTGTGTTATATAGTTTTAAAGCGACCTATACTAGACAGAGAAAGAGAGAAATGATTTAAACATTATAGACAGAAGAAGAATATTGATATTAGAAACTTAAGACGATAAATGTGTGTTACCATATTATAAACAATTCTGACTGATCATAGCTTTTACTTTTATATAAAAGTGGTGTTTAACAACTGTATGGATAGTTCTGTTCAGTATAGAGACGTATGTGGGCGTGCGTGTTTGCGTTCGCCAATACAATAGATTTTCTTTCAGCAGAAATCAATATATCTACGATTGAGTAGCAAATACAATAGTAAATTAAAAAAGAAATGACGCACAAATATTAGGCACAGAAAATAAAATTCACAATCACCGTATCAAATGAAGACTCAATGCTTCCTACTTGCATCCTCGTTATAAGTTTTAAAAAGAAAACCTTCTGGAATCTTGTAACGCTTTCTCGTCAAATAGTCATTCCAGACTCATCTGGATTTTCGATATATTTTTGTTGGTCCAGTCCGTCACTAAATTTACTTCTATTTATTTAAAACTACGGAAAGGGAATTCCTTCTTGACTTACAATCTCTTTGGTCTCAAAACTTTTTTGGTAGAGAAGCCAATCACGTAACGATATATTTAGTTTTATAATAAAACAATTTATTGTAAAAATTAAACTTTACAATAAAATACAGCATCAACAGTTACGAATCACGATGAAAAAATTTAGTTTTGCAAAATAGGCTTCTCACAGCGTCATTCATAATTTAAATCTCAATCTAAATATTTTCTGCAAACTTCATACCTTTGAGGAATTTAAGCCCCAGATATTTTAAGACACCATTATTTCTCATATTAATTATTTGTAAAATCAAGTCTTGAGCAAACGATAAACCCTAAGCATGCTACCTCCAAAAACGTCCCTTCCCTCTTTTATTTATTTTAGATACAATTCACTAACTTCAAATGAAAATTATATTGAATGACAAATTTGTTTCTACCAACTCTTAGATAATAATTAAAATAATCCTAAAATCTCTTCAGTTTTAGGCTTATTTATTTATTCTGCTATATTATAATTTTAATTTAGAGGGGGAAAATAATACAAGGAAAATCTTTTATTCAATGTAAAAAGAAATTCTCCATTGTTACTTTGTAAGGATCTCACCTGAGCGACTAAAAGTGTGGGAGAATAGGAAGGAAGTCTAGCCACATATATATTTCAAAAACAATCTAATTTATTCACAATATTTAAAAAAAAACACAACTCAAATTCAATCGATCAGGGATAAGAGATGCACCCAATTTATAAATATGAAGATAATTAATGAGGTACCGCGAGATATAAGAATAATTCCTTAATTAATTAGCTCTAACTTCCTAGCTATTTAATCTAGATTCAATCTTCAGGGACAGTTTATCACCTTAAGTAATTCAATTATCAAATATTAAATATCCGTGGCTCACATTAATTTGATTAATCACTGCTCCACTAGCAATCTATTCTATCTTTTTTTTACCTGAAAGCCTAGACTATATATAATAGTTCTAATTTATATATTCACGTTTTCATCTTCTTCGAAGAGTTTTATAATAAAATAATTTTTAAGACCAGAAGTTCCCCAAGAAGATTGTTAGTTAAAAGAGCTCGGATAGAGCCGTCACAACTCTAATTTCTGAGTTAATTTACTTTGTCTACGGATGGCAATAGGTCCTCAGTTTCAAATAATTTCTACTAATAATGAGGAAAAAGGATGCAAAACTCTCCAATGATTTCTCCATTTCTGTATATCTAACAATTCCATTCATCGGATATTATCTTTCTCTGTGCCCTTGATAACTCTTTTTCTAGTATGGTCTCTGAATCCAACCTAAATATCCTACCCAATACTGTCAAGTCTAACATCTTATATCAACTTTCGCTCCACATATGCCAAAAACTAATCGAACAGAAAGATGACGAAGTACTAAGACCCGACAACCGGAAATGACGTCAAACAAATGAATATAGCCCCGGCGAACTCTTCCACCGAAACTATTTCAGGCCCTCTTTTGTCTTCCTTTTTCTCCTTCCATCGCCCCCTGGGGCTTTTGGATCCCCCCTCCCCGTTGAAGGGAAAAGTATAAAACCATTTCGGACTTGCATTCTTGAAGGCATGATAGATGGCGAGGCTAATGTTATTTGACACGATGTCGCCCCAAAGATGTCATGAAAGGTGTTAGGGGCTGAGGTTTTGAAAAAGAATAGTCTTCCGGCCAAAAGCCGTTTTTGCTGAGTTTGAGGTTTTTCTTCCATCACCGCCGGAGTTAGGGTCCTCTGTGGGGATGGGGGTCGTCTGTTTCAGAATCTGCGATGTCAGAGAAAGTTCTTTTAAAGTTGGTTTACAGGCGAGGTTTTTTAAACGGTGTTGAGATGGTCAGTTGTTGTTCGGATGTCAGTTCGCTTTTTTGTGGTTCTTATATTTTGACTTTGAAATATTTTTTGGGTTATCTTAAGAGCAAAAAAAAAAAAACGTAGCTAGAGACAGCGTAAAAGAAAATGGGGAATTATTATTATTACTATATTTTGTTGTACATAAAGATCTCAGAATAACTTTTTTAAATTAGCAATTTAATGTTAAATATTAAAACCGATATTTTTTTTTATTGAGAATACAGGATGCAGCAAAAAAACCTCCCCAGTTTCAAAAGGCAATTATAAACAAAACCAAACAAGATACAGAAGAAAGTCTTTTATTTGTGAACAACAAATGTGGATACCATTTTACATTTATTGGTTTTAAAAATTATGTCCGCTAAATGGCGTCCTCCAATGGTGACACATTGACGAAGTCTTTCCCGAAAGTTCTTCAGAACTTTTTCCCTGGCGCTGTTTTGATTTCGTCTGATGGTGACCACTTCCCTGTGAATAAATAAAATTTTCTCTACTGGGCAGCAGAAAACTCTCAAGTGTGCATACAACGTCCTACAACCCTGCAAACACTAAAGGAGGCAATCACCCAGACAGTGGCTACCATTCCACCGGAAATTACTTCTTCAATGTGTCACCATTGGAGGACGCCATTTAGTGGACATAGTTTTTAAAAACAATTAATATGAAATGACATCGTATTTGCTGTCCACAAATACGATGCCATCTCATACGATGTTTTGTTTGTTTGTAAATGTTTGAAACTGGGGAGGTTTCTTTGCCGCGCCCTGCATTTATAAATCCCCATGCATCACAAAGCATCACACAGGGCAGAAGTAAGCATGAAGCAAACATTACAAAAGAAAGAAGTAATTTAAAGTCATGAAGGAAAACAACACAAACATCCATGCCTTCTTCGGGATTCGAAGCCAGGCCCTACGGCACCGCTGTCACCGTCACTAACCACAATACCAGATGGGTGCAAGACTGACACTTGTAATATTTTTTTTAATAGAAAAGTGGCACCCTCTGAAATTTTTCAAGGTGGAGTCGTGTTGGTGGGAGTCTAAAGTCCGCCATTGTCGTATCATACCGCAATACGCCACCAAACATATACCTTTTGATTTTATCGATTGTCCAGAACAAAGATAGTAATTAATTAATAAAATAAATTTTTAATAACAAACACTTAAATTCTGAAGTTTTATTTTTTGACTTATCATAACTGGAATTATTGTTACCTTTGTTTGGTATATTTTACGAACAATATACATAGGATTATTATCAATCAAGGAAAAAATCAAGGTCTATGACCATTGTGTGTGCCACTGATACCAATAATTTTAAGTCCTCATGATATCTAAGTGGCTTTTCCCTTTTTTTTATAAGATTTGCAATCGATTATTAAGCAAGCAGTATTTCCCTGGATGAACTATCGATTTTTCCCACAAGTGGCTCTTATCCTTGTAATTTCCCCCCCCCCACACACACACATCTCTTCTAATTATTTTCTTTCAATTCCTACTCTATTAGTTCACTCTCTCTATATATTTATCTTGTTCAAATTTGCGATCGTTAACAAAATGCATTTTAAAGCACTCAATTGAGCTGACATTTTGTATACATGATTATTTTTGATGACAATACAATAATTTAATCTTAATTAAAAAAAAAAATATTACATGTTATTATCAAAATGAATTTTAAAAATTAATAATACAGCCACGTTTGTGATATCATTTTTTGTGCGAATTATAGTGACCATTTTTGGCAATGACTTTGTGTCAAAACTTGAAAAGGCATTTTTTTCTCACATTTTTTAAAGCGCTCTTTTTGAGCTTGAAATTTTCTATACACTATTTGTTTTGTGTGTAACAATACGATAATTTAATCAGAATTAATTTAAAATTACTGACTGAAATTAATTTTTTTATAGAATTACAGATACAGTCACGTTGGTTTCATTTTTAGCGACTTGGGTCAAAACTTTAAAAACATTTTTTTTTTCCTCGCGTTTCAAAGCATTCAGTTGAACTGAAATTTTATATACGCGATTGTTTTGGATGACAATACGATACTTTAATGATAATTAAAAAACATTAATTGCCACACTTAATGTTGTGATTCTATCATATGTATATACATATTTATATTGATTGTAACTATTTTATAAAAAGCTACTAAAATAAATTTTTTTTTTGTTGATCTAAGTAGGAATTGACTAAAAAAATTTTTTTATATATATATTACTTGTTCTCACATTCATTCAGATTTATTTCGATCACAGATACACGTTATTTACGTAAATTACCCAGTGTATGGCGTAGCATCGCCAAATACGACCTTGGCGCCAATTGAAACTGCCAACCAATTGCATTAGTAATAGAAATGCTTAAGATTATACAGTGTTGTCTACATTTAAATGTGTTAAATAAATTTATAGTTTTTTACTTTTACGTAATGTTGAAACATTCCTTTGCCACTAGGAAAGCAAACACACACAAATAGGAAAACAAACATGAAAAATCAAGGAACTAATTTCTACTCCCTTATGTTCACTAAATCCTAGGAATTGCTTAGATTGTTTTGTTATAGATCATTATGCGAACTACGTTCATCAAATCTCTCTATTCTAGAATCTCATAATTCAATTTAAATTTCAAAAACTTAAAAGTATGCTTTGATTTTATAAAACTACTTACAAATTTTAGAACAATAAAAGCAGTACAGCTAGTTCACTAAATAATTTTTTTTAAATAAAGGAAAGTAACTGTTGTTTTGACTTAGTAGTCATCTTGCAACATAGTTATGCGAACTTGTCGATAAGTTATAAAGCGATACATTTAAAGTTTTGACTTTTATTCATGTATAAGCTTCTATCTGATTATGAACTGTGACTTCAACTATATCCGAGAAATAAACATAAGTAAAGTAAACTTTGAATCCCAATAAAAGACTCGAACCTCCATATAACTAACCTCTATCTTACGAATTTCTTTATTTTGCGAATCTTTTCCTGGAACTAAGAACATTTTACTATTTTCTTTGCCAAAACCCACCAAATAGCGAAGTGCATTTTCTCTTTAATGAATTTTTTCTCTTGTAATTCGATTTTTTTTCACCTTATTTTTAAAATATTTCAGGACATTTTTCAAATTATTCTCTCTTTTAGCACCTTTAACTGTAATTATCTTGAACTGGTATTACCTAGTTCCTAACTCAGCTAGAGGAATGAAATGGCCATAATTTTTCAAACAAAAAAACTCAAATGAAAAAAATAAGATGGTATCGGTAATTGAATTTAGGACCATGTGGTAGTGTGTGCTTAAAATTACTGGTTCTAAAATATCAAACGCTTAAAATTACTCGTAGGTTTAAAATTAGAGAATGTCTTCAAAAAAAATCATTAGTTTAAGCATAAAATTATTTTTTTACAGTTAAAAGTACAATGTATTCAAGTACATTGTATTTTTTTTTTTTTTCGTTTTACCAACAGATTTTTTTTATGGGTACGATATCCAGAACGAATAGATATTACGTTTCAAAAAAGAATGAATAAATATTTTTCTAAATAATACATATTGTTTATGAATTTAAAATTTGTTTTGTGTGTTTTTAAAGTATGTTAAAAGATGAACTCTACTTAACGAATTTACCATGTAACGAACCTTTTCTCGGCATTTAGCGTGTTCGTTAAATAGAGGTTTGTGACTGTAATTAAGATATTTATTTCTTAAAGAAAAAAAAACCCTATATAAGACACAAAAAACTAATAATAGTTGATAAACTCTTTCAGTCGTATTTTAAATCTGAAGAAGTTTGCCTTTTTTATACCTTATTCTTAAATACTTTTAAAGGATAATACTTTTAGGCAAAGTTATCTTAAAAAATCTTGAAGCTACTAAATAGTTTCGGTGGGAGGGTGTTGTTTTCAAGGTGATTCAATATGTCTCCAAGTTAGCTAAATTTGCAATCGGCCGAATGGATCCTTTTTTTATTATGCCATACCGTTCTCCTTTCATAGGTACAAGGTGATTCATAAAGAAGTATGCACTTTTCAGATGCTGTGAAAACAAAAACAATCAAATATACGCACCTCTTTAGCAAACAGTTAGGTAAATGTACTCATAAAGTTTGTCTTGCCCTTGACGAAAATGACACAGGCAATAGTATGTGTGTGTCATGAGAATAATCAATAGAAATGGCGGGTTTTGCAATGGAAAAACCTCTTTTTGTGTTCTTGAATTTCGTAAAAGGCAAACCGAATTCCACTATTATAGTCCTTGCAGTTCGAAAACAGGATTTTCTTTTGTCAATACGCCCCAGTAAACTCTTGCTCCCCCAGGAGTTAATTTCCCTCAAATACATTCTTAGTGGATCCCTATTATTCAACAAAAAAACAAGCTTAACCAATTTCAAATATGTGGGTTTAACAATTCAAAAACAGGACTTCTTTTTTCTATAACTGCCCTTGACCCCTCGCAACCATCATTGGGGGTCAATTTTCGTTTTACTCTTTGTTCGAAGAATTCTATCCCATGAAAGGAATATGCCTACCAATTTTCAAGCAGGTAGATCTAATAGTTTAAAAACGGAAATATTTATTTATTACGCCCCTTAATCCTCCGAAATGAAACTTGAGGGTTGATATTCTCGAAACCCATTTTGTAGGGGCTCTCTACTCTACGAAAGGAATGTGCCTACCAAATATCAAGACTCTATACGTACGGTAGTTTAAAAATATAAGCAATTATCTATAACGTCCTTTAAGCCCCGCAATGCCACTTGGGGGTCAATTTTCACGAAACCCATTTGATAGCATATCTCTACCCTATGAGAGGATTCTACTTGCCAAATTTCAAGATTGTGCGTCTAATAGTTTAAAAATCCGGATAATTATTTATAGCTCCCCTTAAACCCCGCAACAGCCCTTAGGAGTCAATTTCCCCTAAACCCATTTTGTAGCAAATATTTACTCCATGAAAGAAACATGCCTACCTGTTTTCAAGCAGGTAGGTCTAGTAGTTTAAAAACGGAAATATTTATCTATTACGCCTCTTAATCCCCCGCAACGCCACTTGGAGGGGGCTATTTTCAGAAAACCCATCTTATAGCTGATCTCTACTCTGTGAAAGGAATCTATTTATCAAATTTATAGACAGTGCGTCTAATAGTTTAAAAATGGAAATAATTATCTATAACACCCCTAAACCCCCGGAACGCCACTTGGGGGGTCGATTTTCACCAATTTCATTTTGTAGCGGATTTTTACTCTATGAAAGAAATCTGCTTGCCCAATTTCAAGATTGTTTGTCGAGTAGTTTAAAAATGGAAACAATTATTTATAACCCCCCGTAACGCCCTTTGCGGTTCGAATTTCTCAATATCCGTTTATGGAGGATCTCTACTTCATGAAAGGAACATGTCTACTAAATTTCAAGCTTGTCGGTTGAATAGTTCCGAAGATATCGTTATTAGTCATTTAGTCAGTTGCTTTACTCCTTTATATATATAGATAATATCTTAAACTGCTCTTTGATTATAGTTCATTGAAATAATATAATTATGAATGAATTACCTTGTATTTTTAATGCAGATCTGAAATTCTGACGAGTGAATATTTTTTACAACAGTTTTAATATGGAACTTTAATATAATTTACCTGTATATACACCTGTACAACAGAATTTTAATCTCGTGGGCAAAAAAGTGGAAGGATATAAAATGCAGAAATATTTTCTTCCAATAAAAACCAAAGTTTTGAAAAATTTGTATGGTCGCTTGAATGGGTATTGGTCTTGCATTTCCCTTTGTCTTCAAAACCAAAGTGGAAACAATTTTGATGAATCATCGTCAATGTCACAAATGGCACCATTTACGGCGAGAAGAAATGAAAAATTCACTGCTGATAATGGTTTTCCCTGGAAAAAGGACACTCTCCACATTCTTTTCCATTAACCATTCTATGTTCTGGATTTTCAGGCTAATGATGTCTATGCTGGGGAAATTGTATTGGGAAAAAGAGAGAAAAGAATCATCAAGTTGTTTCCATTTGCGAGGTTTCACGTAGAGAAAAACATTTAACCGTTTCTTTGATATTCGTAAATGACGTTAAAATGTTCCATTTCCATTTTTCACTATTCGAAATCTTTTGATTTGGTTCCTGTTTTGTTAATATTTTTTTAATTCTCATGTGGAAATGTGTCTTTTTTTAGTTTTTAGAGGGTGAATGATAGTTCCAGTGCGTTTAAAAATGAATAATGAATAAAAAATTGGTGGAAAGGTGAAATAAAATATATTAAAAAATTGCCCTTTTAATGGCAGTTTGATGCTATAGAATAACTCTTGCACTTAGAAAGTCAGTTTCATTAAACAATCATGCATTTTATATATTTAAAGAAATATTTGCTAAATAGATAAGCATTATAATTTAATTAACTAAAATAAGTCAAACGTGTACATAAATTTTATTTTTTTAATTCAAGAAATGTGATGGAAACATTTTTAATAAAGGAAATGTTGTTGAGCTTACTTAAAAATATTTGAGATTCTGAATATTCTTGCTAAGAAACATACCATAAGACTAGGAATGAACGAACAACGCCCCGCGGGTTACAAACAGCGCGTTGTGACGACGTGAGCCTTTAAAATTGCTTCATTCCTTGGTAGAGTAACGTCGTGGAAATAAATTGAAGGTGTACGCCAAGCTAATTATTAAAGAATGCCATATTACTGTGATCTAATCAAATGTTTATTTGACGACAACATTCAAAAGATCATTGATAGAGAAAAAAAATTAGTTACAAGTGTTCATTTGATACAGCCAGCTAGTTCTGTTTCATATTGGTGTCTGCATAAGGGTCCGCTCCTTTCTTCGTTTTTCAGTCGCCCGTTGGGTACCGCCTCAGGAGTCTCTCGTCGGTATGGATCCGGACGCTCACGCCTTGTGCTTGCTTCCTATATCCGTCCCTAACGTCTCGCAGGTCAATCGTCGGAGTCTATCGGGGTCCTCCCCTTCTTCCTTCGTCCACAGGCTTCTCTTTTTAGAATCTCTCGTTGGAGTCTGTCCGGAGTCTTCCTTTGTTCCTTCCTTCGTCAGCAGGCTTCTCTCTTGGGAATCTATCGTCGGAGTCTATCAGGAGTCTTCCTTTGTCCGTCCGCAGGGTTCAGTTACGGGAATCTCTCGTGGGAGTCTATCCGGAGTCTTCCTCCGTTTTCCGAAGTCCACTCTTTTAAACTCTAGGGCAGGTTCACTCCACGCCCCTCACCAATCCCCCTTGGCCGGCCTCAGGTTTTGCACCCGGCACCAACGGTCTTGCACATCATCCATTCGTGCAGAGATCACAAAAGTCCGGTCCCTCTCAAAGGTTCCCGGCGACAAGGGCCTGGCTGACATCTGGCACTTCAAACAACTCGCCGCCGCCTGCAGAGGCGCCAGCATTCAAGCCGTACAATCACTGCCCATGAATAGAAAATAATACAGCGATGCTCGGCCCATAGTGTCCGCCAGTGACACCGTCGCCGAAGGTCCAGCTGTCTGATACAACACAATACCACCAAAGTCACGTGGTCCCCGGCTGTGGATACGTTTATGAATAGAGGCACTTTCTCCATTGTGACGACGTCACAGTAGTGAGAGGAAATGCACACAGCTATTAGACCGAAAGGCCTTTTAGTTGTAAATTAATTTTTAAGGAAATAAATTCAAGAATAATAATTCTAATCGTCTCAGCCTTGCTCGAGAGAAAAGTTCAAATCCGGAACAACGTTTTTAATCTTCATACGATTGTTTCCTGGGCACTGTTGTCCCGCAACCCCTTTCGCTGATGTCATCCAAGATTCCTCACTCGAACGGTTGCACCGTTGACTGCGTCTTTTCAAGTCCATCACAGTTCCTTTCTCTGGATCCTTGAATTGCAGCTGATCCCGCAACCTCCATCGCGTGGTTCCGAAGAAGGGGGGAAGATGATGCAGAAGATTGGAGAATACCCTCCGTCAACTTTCGAGCAGAACCTTTAAACCCCCTGGGCAGAGAACTCTTCCATGCCTCCAATAATCTCTGATGGGCCAGCGTAGCGGATTTACACACTGCACTCCTCGTCTGGTCATAACTCCATTGGTTTTTTGAGAAAATAGGCTCACGCTACTGAGATCAAATTTGTCGTCATTCTTAGTGCACCATATGGATGGTCTATCAATTGACTTGTTACTTTGATCAGGGTATGTCCTTTTCACAACAGCCCAACATTCCTGGAGTTTTCTGTTGGTATAATTTATTCCTGTTCTGGTAGGCAAAGTTAACTAATGAAGGCAATCTTTTTAAAAAGAGAGGTGCGGTCTTCAAGTATCCTCCCCTTGCACATTGTAGCCATCGAGCCAAAGCTGTTGCACAACATCTGCCTTATACCATGAAAACAATAGAACAGCAGAAAGAAAAAAGAACCTTTGATTTCTATATTTTTCTCGCACAAAAAAATGCATTATGTTCTAGAATAGAAGATAGAATAACATAAATGCTTTTTTATATATATAAAGAGATTAACTGGCTTTTATAATTCTCGCTGCAGGTATATTCGTTATTTCAAATTATAATATACTTTCATTTTTTCATTTCCTAAAAAAACAATTTTTTTTTTGTCGAAAAAATTAAAATGTAGCATTTACACACAAAACACATTGTCAAAAAAAGGTCGTTTTTGCTTTATTTTAGTTACTTTTAAATTAAGCTAAATTACAAATTAATGTAGTTTTATATAATAACTGGCTGGTATACCTGTTCTTTGTACGAAGGAATTGAAAAATTAAACAATACAGATTGAAGGATAATAAAAATTTTAAAGAATTAATATTGCGTGAATTGCAAATTAAACAAAAAGTCCCTTTTTATATCCCAGTTAAACAAAAAAAAAGCCAATATTTGTTGAATTTGAAGTCTGTAGATCTAATAGCTGATACAAAAGAATAACGCCCCGTAAATCTCCTGTGAGTAGAATTTTGAAAACATTTTTCTACTCTGATCTCTTCTCAGCAAAAGTAACACATTGTTACACATTTTGTGTAATGAAAGAGTAAAATAGTGTAAATTTTTTATATCTGGATGTGTAATACGTTAATATTGCTTTCTGCTGCATTTATTTAATGTTAAAAGTGTAATGTTCGCAAGCAACTTCGTTCCTTGTATTGTAATGGCGATTCAATGGAAACTCAGAGAAATGTTGACGATAGAGTCAATTTGGCATCATTTTTGGCGAAAAGGTTGGCAACTTGGCGATTAATTGAACGGTTCAAAAGTTGGTAACCTGTAGTGCCACCTGGTGGGGAGCTGCAACAAAGAGGATAGCTCAAAAACCTTCTCTACAAAACGTATATACATGCCAATTCTCATAGTGATCGGTTGAATGGTGTTGGAGAGAAGCAAGGTCATTTTTACAAACATCCATTTTCATATATACAGATATATTTTTTTTTGTGGAAAATGTGTTTCATATTCAACGATTATAAAACAATACACGATTTGAAGTTAAAAATTAACTTAGTGCATGCCTCTTACTTTAAACATATTATGCTTTTCTCAGTTTCATCTTTACTTATCTCAAAAATAAGAATACTATAAATAAAACTTTTTAAATCAGAACTTCTGGATGAATACTTTCATTTTTGAGGGGAAAATATAAAACGTGATCAAGTTTAAGGCTTCTCTCGAAACCTTTTAAAGAAAAATTTGAAATAAATGAATTTGCTGATGTTTATAATTGATATCTAGTTGCTCTCTAGTTAGTTGCTTTAAAAAATAAACTAAGCATATAAACAGATAGAAGCATATTTTATTCTTTAGACCACAAAAATATTTGTCGCTTCTAATAATGCATGGAAAGAAAAACACGAACAGACAATTCCCTTTGTTTAATATGGGGAACGAAAAATGAACTTTATTTCTTGAAAGAATCGTGATTTAATTATTGGGTGTGCAATTAATTTTCTAATATTAAATTAAAGATGCTTTTTAAAAGTTTTTATGGAAAAAAAATATTTTATAAAATTTTCTAATCCGGTTTGGAAACGGTTGCGATTTTAGTTGAAACAGTTTTATTTTTCGATTTTTTTTTTATCAATACAAATATATTCAGCTCTTTCTTTTTAATTCATAAACACATTGACTATGAAATGTGAAAGCTTTTTAAGATTTCTAATACGTTATGCATCTTTTTTTGAAAAATGCGATTTTTTAATATCGCATTAATGCAGTTATTAGATTGCCTAAAGATTTTGAAATTTTGTTACATCTCTTTTTCCTTTATGTGTTTTGTTCATTTATTCTTATAAATGGAGTAGCGTAAAATTAAGCAAAAAGATTTTAAAATTTTGGAATTTTTCTGTTTAAATATTTTATTCTTTCTTGATTATCGTATCCTGTTTTTTAAACATATTTATCAAGAGTCTTTCGAATTGTTAAGAGTATATAGAAAATAACTTTTGCACTGGACGTTGTGTGGTGACTCCTTTCAATTACTTTGTAACTTGGTAGAGTGAGCTAATTTCCAAAAAGACATTTTGTTCAAGATTAAATAAATAAAACAGTAGATTCCTTATTAGTTTATCAAAGTTCACAGATTTTAGCAGGAGAAAGTTCTTCTAAAGCCGATTGTTCTAGCTGTTGCTCCACCAACTAATGAATTATTTTTTCTTTCTAAGGTGTATCCGTTTTTAAGTTTTTATTTGTCTTTGGGATATGAATAAAAATGAACGTAAAAATTATCATAACTCTGATTTTCTTAGCTGAGAACTTGCAAATTTTGTGAGATTATAGAAAATTATATAAAGAATAATTTAGGCTAAAAAACTTTTATTCGAATTTTTAACTGATTTTTATCAATCTAATCGTACTGTGTTCCTTTAAAAATTACTTCTGCTTCTATAGTGCTTGTTATACAAAGAATAAAAATACTTAATTAAGTAAAAATAATAATTCGAAAAAGAATTGCAAGAAAAAGTGACAAATGGTGCAATTTTTAAAATTATCAGCCGAGAAAACTAATTATTCAGTTTATTTCAATTATGATTAATCATTGTTAAGTTTAGAATAGAAAGAAAAAAATATAAAAGTAAAAAATATAAATTCAATTATATATTTCTATATGTACTTTATCATAATATATAGTTTATTATAGTTATCGGTTTTTGCTAAAAATGAAAGCTGTATTCTAAATTCTAATTTGTTTCTTTCTTTTATTGTATTTCACGATATAACTTTTTTTCTAAATATTTTTTCAATTTATCTGCGTTTTACCCCTTTAATACAAAAGATCCACAGTAAAAATTTAGAGACAAAACTTTTTTCAATGTTCTATGCTTTCAAAACTTTACTTTTAAAACTATGAGCGGTACAAATTTAAAAATTCTTTCTAAAATCATGTTATCTCTAATATTCTGCAATTAATAAAATCAGAGTAAAATCTTTCTAAAATAGAGATCATCTATCATTTCCTTGAAATGTTAGGGGAAAATTGTTTTTAAATAATTTAATGTTCTCAAAAATTAAAATCCATTTAGTTAGCATGTAATTTTTAAAATTTTTTGTTGTTTTTCTCTTTTTATGGAGCACTATTTTAATAAATTGCCCACGTTCGTCACCCACTTTAATTTTTTTTTAGAAAAAAAATTATAAATTTCCAATTTTATGTATAGTAAATGTAATTTTAAAGCACACACACTTTAAATTATATCATTAACAAAAATTTTAATAAATTCTACTATACACAAAAGACACTTTTGAATAGTACCTTAATCATTAAATAGTGAGCTAATATAAAATATATTTTATTAAAGTAGTATAATTTCTAATGAAATTATTCTATTTAAAATGTATAATATTATAAACCTTTAAATAACATGAATCAAAACTCATTGCTTTCATAATAAGAATTTGATTTTCTAAATTCATGGGGGGGGAAGTACGGATACCTTATAAAAATTCCTTTTACATTTCTTATTATAAAAAGTCGTTTTATTAAATATTATAAAATTTTATCATTCGTATCGCCATTGTCATAATCTTGTCTACATAATAAAATGCGAGCATATAATCTGAATCCTTCCATGTTAACATTGAAATCTCAAGTTCTAAAATTGCAAGTAGTATAAAAAAAAGCTTCATTGCCTGATATCTATTCCAAATTGTGTAAAGAATATAATAAGTATATGAGTATAGCTAAATTATTTGTTTCGCAGACGATACTTTCTTGATACACGATAGCAGCAAAATTAAATTCTCAGAAGTCAGACGATCTTTTACACACACAAGAATATTCATACCAAAATACTTTAAAAATAACGCTTCTTAGACCAATAATATATATAAAATAATTATAAAATATAAATAGAGCTCTCTCTACCTACAGAAAATGAGAAAAAAAATTTTGCAGATATAATATTAATTCTATAAATCTTTCAGTGAAGAGCTTTTTTTAAAATCACTATAATAAAACTTTTATGACTCAAAACTTTTGAAAAAGTATTTTTACAAAGTTCATGTTAAACATTCTATTATCAATGGATGTAATATAATAGTCAACTGGGGCAACATAATCTCAGGAAATGAGTTTGATTTAATTGCATTTTTGTTCCATTTTCAAAGATATTAATGACTCATTCACTGTCAGAAATAATTTTCTTTTCTAAAATAATAGTTCAAAAAAGGTTATACTAGATTTGAAAGATTGAATTATCAACATCTTGTTGACATTCTCATAATTCTAGTTTGTTAAAAAAAATGTGAATACCGTTATAATTGATACTAAATTTTAAACAAATAATGAATAATTTAATTTTAAATTTCATCTTCTTGTTCAAAAGTAAATGCAAGGAAATAAATTATAGTTTTAAAAAAATTAAAAAATACCCTTTATGGTTAATCGAACTAAGTTATAACTTAATATTTTAGTCGCCTAATCTGGAAATGGGAGCTGAAATTAGTCTCCATATGCGATATAGGATCTGAAAAGGAGAAATCGTTAGTCTTGATCAGGATAATGGAACAAAATTATTAAATTATTGTGTTGTCATCGGTCCTGGACAAGTGAGAAACATTTCGAATTAATCTGACCTTTTAAAGTGAGTAAAAATTGAGTTGAAAGATTCCGTCAGATACAAGTGAAGCTTATAAAAGGCTGTAAATAAAAAAAAATAATAAAATTCATGGGATGTCATAGTCACATGATATCTATAATCAAGTTTCCAGCCAATGAGCTCATAAATTTATGTGACGTCATAGTCACAGGATAAAGGAATCATGTGTTTCCATCCAATCAGCTTATCCGTTTCACTGTTGCCAACTTTTGAATTTTGCAGAAACTTCCTTTTAAAAAATTACTTACTTATCAATAATATTAACGTACATTGGTATACAAAATACCCTTGATTTAAAATTACGCTTATAAGATTTTTTCCCTTTAAATTATAAAGGTTTTTGTGAAGAATCTTAATATTTATATAAGCATTGTTATATATCAATTTTGAAAATTTATCTAAATTTATATAACAAGAATAACATGTACAAGACTAGTGTCCGTTCTGAATTAAATGGAAAACACGTGATTGAATTTATTATGTAACCATCATGAATTTAGTCCATTGCACATGAAGCAATTCATAATTCGGTTGCGTCAAAGTTAAAAATAAGGTGTAATTTTCTACAAGCGAATCTACTGGTTTTTTGTATCATTTATAAAGAGTTTTCTCGGGATATTATGCATTTGCATACGACAAGTAAAATATTTCTGTGCACTTACGTATCATCGGAACAATCGCCAACTTTATTAATAACTCGCCAAATTGCAACCCCGATTTCCTATGTGTCGTACACGTGAATTGGCAACCATGTGCTTCGTTTCACATAATGTCGGCAATAAGTTGCGATAATACGTAAGTACCTATTTCTGATGTTTCTCAAATAGTTTACCTTTCCTTTTTCTTTCTTCTAATTTCGGCACTTACGTACTATCGCAATAATGCCAACGTTCAAAATAACTCGCCAAGTTGGCAATCCAAAATTCACTTATGTCATACGCGCTGATTTGGCAACCAAGTGCTTCGTTTCATTATTGGCGCCAATACGGTTGCGATAATACGTAAGTTATCTGATTTTTTATCATGAAAAAAGTGTTGCTTATGAATATCACGTAAGCAGTAATTATTTAAATAAACAACTTCCTTTTTTCTGTAAAATAAAAGGTATCTTACAAACACGCTGGAATTTAATTGAAAAATTATCTTTCCTTTAAAAAACTGCCATTATATAAGTGCCAGGAAAATAAAATGTTTTTCTTTATAGAGTTGGAGAAAATGTGTAAAAAATATTTTTCATACCTCACTGATTTATACGTTTCTCTTTTTTAGATGCTTCATAAAAGTATTTTTTTATTTCCTAGAAAAAAATACGATAAATTAAGAAGAAATATGAGACGTTAAAATCATAGAACACTCAAGTATAATTGAAATGTCTCTTAAAGTTTTGCCATTGGTGCTTTATTAACTTTTCTCCCTTTTATAATAAATCTTTAAACGAAACAATTCATCAGAAAGGCAATTTGTCATACAATACTTCTTCAGTTTTTATGTGAAGAAATAAAAAGCTAAATTGTGTCTTCATAATTTAAAAGCTTTATGTTGCATTTATCAAGAATTTTTTTTTATCAGGACTTTTTTCTTTGTTGTTGTCTTGAGGTTTTTAAAATTACTGGCTTTTTGTTTTTAATTGAAAGATAATAATTTCTTCAATTGGAAATTTCAGCAGAGAGAAAGTTTACGGATTGTTTTTTAATTATATAAATAAAAAAGAATTATGATAAATAAATAGTAATAAAGAAGGAAAGAATATTCTATCGGATTTGAAAACTCATCTTGCTTTATTTTTCGATGTATCATAATTAAACTTCTTTTCTTTATTTTCAATAAAAATCACTGATCTTTAGTTGACTATCTAATACTTGTTTAAATATGAAATCCAAAGCCTTAAACTCTATATTTAATTCAATAGCAATCGTCATTATATGTTTAAGAACAAATTTAATTATACGAAAATTGATTAATTAAAGTTAATATACATTCAATCGAATGATATGTTCACCGATCATATATGTGATACAAAATATAGAAAAAATTGAATTTAATACTTATTTATTTGTACAGAAAAAAATAAATGTCTTAGAAAATAAATCGCTACTTTAAAAATAACAGGAAAATATGCAGAAAATGAAATATTTATTCCAGAATTCAAAGACAAGCAAATGGGAAAAATTCCTTCTGGTGCTGTTCATTTTATTTTTATGGCACTAGTTTCTGAACATTATCTAAATTTCTTTAAATATCAAGTTTAGTTTAAAATATATACAGTCGACTCTTGATATATCGAAGTTGGAAGGATAATGAAAAACTTGGAATTATCAGAGAGGGTAGAAAAAAATTCGTAAAATACACGAAGAGAAC
>BMAO01024320.1:0-21295 GCA_019973975.1 Trichonephila clavata | reverse complement strand
TGGTAAAAGCGTGGGGTGCTTTGTTCTACATTTTTACACTAATTCAGCTTTTCGGAACAGAAGTTAAGAAATTATAAGAATTGATACATTTATAGAACACCCCACGCTTTTAACACAATGACATTCATTTTCTCGTTAATCATTTTATTCTTCATTAAGAATTATTTTTACTCTTTAGTTCAATTCAGTATAAAAATGTGTTTTTTTGCTTTTTTCAAACTATAATTTATTTTTCATTTTTTAGTTCGAACTACAATAAAAGCGTGTTTTATAGTTTTTTAAACTATCATTTATTCATTGTTGAATTTATCCTTAAGTTTTATATTTGAAGCTGGAATTAGTCTTGCTCTCCAATGGATTTTTATTAACGAGTCTGAAGTGTATTTATTCTCTCCGTTTACGAGGCCTCGGATGAGTCCCGTATCGTTATATTAGATTCCGTCTCTTTTGAACAGGTCAAACAAATAAAAGTGTGTAAAGAAGAAAAAGTTCGAATTAAAAAACTTTTTAATGTACCATGTTTTTCTTACGGACTAAAAATTTATAAAATTCCTCCTTTTCGTTTTTGTTTTCTTTTTCACATTTTTATGCATTGTCATCCACTTCTGAGCTATGGTCCAAATTTCACAATCTCTAGCTCCTCGGAAAAGTCACACAGTTTAAAATCAATTACAAACTTCCACCCGCGGACAGACATTAAAGAAAGCGAGTTAATAAAAACATGGTAATATTAAGTGTCAATTGTTTTTTTCACCTTTTAAACCTGTTCCTTTCATGTTAATTCGTATCATCACTTCTAAACGTATTTCTTTGTAAAAATAAAAAAAATATTTAGCAGTTAGAACGCAAATTATTTTTTTTACATGCACGAGCCTTTTTTTTAATTTTCAGAAAAATGTTTATATTATGGTAAGAAACCCACCCTTCACTTTCTCAGATACAGAGCACTTTTTTTATTTGTTTTATTTCTGTTAACTGCAAGTGTATTTTACACGTGCATATAATTAGCTTTAAATTCAAAACACTCGCTTTAGGGTTGCAACTTATTCTTTTAGTCGTTAAATCTGAAATTAGTCGCCAAATCTAGAAATGATGTATGAAATTATTCGCCATATCTGGAAATGGCACATGGAACAAATCGCCAAATTTAAATATGATATTTGCAATAAGTCACCAAATCTGGAAATGGTATATGGATTTGTCGCCAAATCTGGTTATCCTTATTCCCGACGATCCTGGAAAGGACAATGGAACAAAATTATGAAATTATTGTATTGTCATCGGTCCTTGACAAGTGTGCGAAATTTCGAAAGAATCCGATCTTTTTAAGTGGGTAAAAATCGAGTTCTAAGATTCCGTTACATGCAAGTGAAACTTATAAAAGCGTGTTAAAACATCAATATTCCCTAAATTTAATGAAGGTGATAAGGATTTATATATATATGAGGTACTTATTTTCCTGTAAACTCTCTCTATATCTTACAAGAATGCTTATAAAAATTATGTCTACTTCTACCTATAGTGTTCAATATCACGTTCAAGATAGCAGGAGATATAAAATCAGAATTAAAATTACTGAAATTTTCAATTTTTTGTATGTTCTTAGTTTCAGAGAAAAGCCTGAATGTTAGTTATAGCATATAACAGATTTCTAATATTCAGGATACTTTCACACATATTCTTGTTTCTGCACATGTAAGAAATTAGACAACGAAAAGTGTATGTAAAGTACCTTCTTTTCCTTTACATCTGTCTTTTTCTCTCTCCCTTCCAAAAATGTCTATTTTAATTTGAATCATAAATATAGTCATCGAAATTTTACTTTGAAATGTCAAAATACAGGCATAGGACAAAATAATACAAGCACCTGTGAAAAAATTAAAATATTTTATCAGTAAGGGGCTTGATTACCTTTAGTCTGAATGACATCTTATATTCTAAGAGTCATTCAAATAAAAGTTTTGAGCAAAGTCCATCAAAATTCGAACACATTCCTCGCGCGGGGCCGTCTCAAGTTCAGATAGTGTGAGTAGAAGGGGAAACCACGCACAGACATTTTTTCTGTAAAAAACACCAAAGACACTCAGATATTCGGATCAGATGACTGGGAACACCATTTTAGATATTTCACTTCATAATCATACTTATGTAGCCATTTTTTGAACACAGTGAGGGGTGTGAACAGGAGCTTTGACATCTTGAAAAACAGGATGTTCTACCGGAAAGAGAGTCTGAAACATAGGGTGAAGATAATGGTCGTCTGTGATCATCCCCTTGAAGACAACGAAATGCTCTAATCCATGGGAAGAGATATTGCCCTTCACACCATCTCAGAACACCCTAAATGTTTCACGGTTGGAATCAGGGAGTCAACATGAAATGTCTCTGCCGGACGCGCACACGTCCGGTAGTCAGGAATAATATAAATGTGGGTTGGTTCAACCGACAAGGTGACGTTTCCATTGCAGTTGTGTCCAGTTTAGGGGGTTTCGACTTTACTGTAATAGCTTAATAGCATTCCACCGCCGAGACTAACGTTTCTTGAATAACTATTCTACTATAAATGATCGCAGCAAGCAACTTCCATTGAATAGTTTTCATAGATTTGGGGCTCTGAAGGTAGAAATTTATATCGGACATTATCTGCGGGACTGTGGCGCGTTTTCGGGCAAAAATCCTCTTCAAGACTCGTATATCACGGTCCTTCAATTTCGACATTCTCTCACTGTTGTGCTTCGCAAAAGCCACCTCAACCAGGTATGTGTAGGCTGTTATAAACCTTGACACATTGGCCTTGAAGCACCCACAAGGTTGGCTGCTCTGGATACTGATGTTCCAGCTAGGCGAGCTCCAATTATCGTGCCACTTTTCATGTTGGAAAGGTCGTACATAATCACGCTTCACTAGGAACAGAATTTTCTCATGCAACTCTCAAAATGCCAAATGCTTCCTTACCTTCCTTTTTTTTTGCCACTATTTGACACACTGTTGAGACACGTTGCGGGTGTTTATTGGAAGGACGAAAATCGACGTTATTTTAAATGGATGTTTCTATTATTTTGTCCATACCTATACTTGATATTTGTCTATATGTTGGCCCTCAGGGGCTTCACCTTTTTTAGGTGAGTACGGGTGTCACAATAAGTGCCCTAGTGATCTTTTCCTTTTCCACGGGTTTCTGTCTTTGTAAATGTTCACGGGGTACCCTAGTGATCCTTCTCTATTTTCGATTTTCTTCATTCAATTTTTCTTTCTCTTCGTCTAGACCACAGATATTAAACAAATGTTTGGCGCAGTATAGCCGAAATTGGCTCTTGCGCCAATAAACCCCAAATCACTCACTCACTCGCAGATATGTTGGCTGTTTGAGAAAGAGATTTGTCTTAAATGTGTCAAGAGAAGAAATAAAAATTTGTAAATCTGAAATTTGAATAATTAAACCAGACATTAATTAAGTTTGAATTTAAGGAAGCTCACGTTTTGAATTTAGAGCCTGTGTACCAGGTTCTCCCGTTTTCATAAGCCTCTGGAGAAATATAGGTTTGGTGTGTGTTACAACTCTATTAATAATGGAATCAGAGTCAGCAACACCAAATATATGAAGTTTACTTAGGAATTTAAATGTATGCGTTAAATTAAATGCATGCCCTGGGAGTAAAGGTTAATTAGAATGTTTAAGAAATCAAAATTATTTGCATCGTTTTTTGGTTTGAAAACGGGGAGTGTGGCAGTTTTTGACACTGGTTGGAGACATTTTAGCTTCTCAAGTTCGCTCTTGAAGTGATGGTAAAGAACTGGATTCTTCTATATATCGAACGAAAATTTGTGATGCTAATTTATCACCCCATTCCAAATTAGTATTGCATCCCCAGGTCCTAATGGTTTCCAGATGTTTACAAGTTCTTGCCATATATTTTACTCTGTGAAAAAGGGTTTTGCAAGGAATGGCGAGGATTAGGGGTTTCGTAGGTGAGTGAAATGCGAATACACGGCTTTGAATGATTTGATTTCAGAACCTTAAAGGAACTGTGACATTTATATTAAAATTCTTACGAAGGTGACTGACTACGTTTCCTAAACTGTGATTTTGAGGAAACGTATAAATGAATAACTTTTTTTATATTTGGTGCCATATGAATTATAATATACGTATAAAATTGTTTTAAGAATGCTATTACGGGGGGAAAATATTTAAATGCAACATTTGGCAAAAAGTGGTGACATATTTCCAAAACCTCCATTTAAGAAAAATGCTTTCTATAATAATTATTTTAAATCTAAACTAGAATTTTTATACCGAGATTGAACAATTTTTTTGTTGAAAAATTAGTTTTACATTCTGTTTTGATTAAGTAAAATAATTTCTGTTTGTTATAGGTTCTCTTATATGAGTTATACAAGTAGTCCAGTCATATTAGGGTTTCACTGCGGAATGAGAGATAATAAGCTGTAAACTTGTATAGACCTTTATTTTGTCACTCTAAATGTTGTCTCAAAAGTCTCATAAAATCTCGTGTCCGCGTCTTAAGATATTCAAGGTCAAAGGTCAAGAAAATCGGTTTTTTGCAAATATCTCGTTTCCTATGGTTTTAATGGTATTTATATTTATTATAAATATTATAGAGAATAAAGTTTTCTATAACTTTAATTGAAACATCTTTTATACATCAAAGCGTTTTTGAGATAGAGGGCGCTGAACGCTGAGCGCTTAACTATGTACAGCATAACACAAGGTCAACCGTTAGTCACATGATATAATACTCCGTATAAAGTCTATAAACCTTAAAAATATATATAGTTACAAACATTTGGCATATTTTTTTATTATTACATTACATTTATTAATAGTTTTCATTCAGCAAGTGTTTATTTCTTTTATAACACTTACATGTTCGCGTAGTTCAAAAGTTGTTGACACATATGCTTAAGGTATCTTTTTAATTATATTCTATTATTATATGTACTAATTTCATTTAGAGTAGTGAAAAAAATAAAGCAAGTAATTTTTAATTATATTTTTATTTAGAAATATCGTTTTATATAATTATTACAATCAAAATTAGGATGTGTCAAGAGGTTTCACAAAAATTTTAATAATAAGATGAACATGAATGTTATTTTTCTTACTTCCTCCTCCTCCTCTTCTTCATTTTCTTCCGGTCACTCGAAAATTTCCAATTCATTTTCATTATTTTTGTTGTGAAGTGTATTTGTCTCCAAATCTAGAAGGATTTCGGGATCAAATGTACAATCTTCATCGAGATCGCTCTCGTGTCGTGAAGCATAGAAGCAAGCATGCCCATTATACTGGACACAAGCTGAAGAACATTGCAACCCCGATTTCCTACATCCACAGCGTAGACTACGACCATTTTTGCAGTTGCAAAATATTGTATTGAGTAATTCATCTGGAACATGCGGTAATATTGTCGTGATTGATTCCAAGAATTAATTCCGCAGAATCCAACCACATTATTGGGGTTCTAAATCATTTCCTAACCAAATTTGAACTTAATAATATACACTGCTGATGTGTTGATGAGCCTCTGTACTTGTTGGTGGAAGATTGGATTACTGCACGGGTTTATTGAGCTTTGTTGACTTGATGAATTGAGTGTGTAACGAAGATTATCAATACTGTTCTCAGATTTTGGAGCATTGTATATCGCCAACAAGACTCGTACTCCATTTTCATGTAATGTTTGTACAGAATAGTTTTCTTCTTGGAATACTTGAACTAGTTGATATAAATACGGAGCATTCTCTAATATTCTAATGAATTTTTTTTTTTTTGTGTTTTTCAAAAAATGCAGATTTTGTGTCATAGCCACTAAATGCGTGCAGAAATAAAATGTGTTTTTTACAGTGAGGATATTTATCAAAACTTTTGGAAGAGTATTTTTGAGTTTTAACATTTCATTTGCCAACATTTTAAAGAACACTTCTTGATGTGCTTGAATACGTCCAATCAAAATGACGAGCAAATCAATATCTTCTCCTACTATGACGGCAGTCCTGTAATGTTCCGATTCCTCAATAACTGTTTCTACGATAAGAAGATCTGCATCATCTCTGACCTGTTTTTTCGTGATATCAACAAATTCTAATTTTTCAATCAACATGTTAATAAAATATTTTTATTACATCCGATTCGACAAAAATTTCTCTTGGCTAATTAATACGATCATTGTTTCTTCGAAACAAACTTCATTCAATTTTGATAAAGCAGCAGTTCTTAGGTGTCTCATTCCTTTTATATTTTTGCTATAGTCCGAATATCCATCAAATACAACTACAATTTTAGGATCATGATGCTTTTGTAAATATTTAACGTATTTATCTAAAATTTTCGAAAAAGTATCGTCTTTACTCCATACGACGCGATGCAGAAGAAACCCACCATCGTATTGTACGTTACATTATTTTCATCGAAGTCGAAATCGACCGGAGTCATAGTGTCGTATAATGTCGATTTCGTGGTATTTCACATGCTATAATTATCAAATAAAGCAGATGGATCTGGACTTAGTTCCTATAGGAGATATTCTTGAATATTACATTCAAACTGTTTGCTTTCAGTTATTGTTTGGAAGAGTAGCAATATATAAATTGAAACTCTACAACCTTTAATTTTGACAGATTTGTTGACAATCGAAAGCGATAAAACCTTATCGGATCTTTTTAACTTTATTTCATTAAATTTTAAACCAGTTATCTTTACCAATGATTCTAATCCGATTTCATGGGCTTTGGGACAATTAATTTGATCATTCCCAACCATTACAGAAGCTGAAGATACCAATTGTTGCGTATTTAGAAAAAGATTATGAAGTGTAAACCATTCAACTAGTTTACTTACATCAGTATTATCTCTTTTTACTCTTGAATCCTTAGCATTAACGTGTTGTTCAGTTGAGTTTAAAGAAATTGTATAAAACTTCTCCATCTCCTCACAAATTGTATTTGTAGCGTACATAGCAAACGCTACATCTACATAAAACACTTTCTTGAGTAATTCGACCGCAAAATACTCCTTCTTCTGTCTTCATAGATTTCATTAGACTCGGTTCAATAACCATATCTGTCCATGTACCAGAATTAAATTTCTCTGTTCGTTTCACGGTGAAGAACCCATTTTAAAAGTTCTTAAAAGTCTATCCATCCATTGTATTTTAGAAATCGATCATATCTTGAAGATATAAATGTGTAGACTTCACATACAAAAAATGATCACTAGCATGAAAATACAGCACATTCTTCGTACAGCATTAAGATCTTTTTTGAAAAGTTCCAGTCTTTCAGCGCGAATGAAGTCGAGTACTATTGATACCATTCCGAAATATTGCACCCATAATTGTGCTGTAGGACATCGAGCTTTTAATTCATTCAGATTATTCTGAAATGGATCAATAAATAAGTTTGAGCTACCTACACACTCTTCAACACCTTCATAGGAAACTTTTCGGCAATTGATTTATTCAGTTAATTCATTTAACACACAATCATCAATCTTAATGTCTTCGAAGATCATCATTGATAATGCAAGTCGTTATAATGTATGACGTCTGAAACTTCTTGAAAAGGCATGACCATTCAACATTTTATCGACTGAATTTGTACCATATATTTTACCTAGAGCACCTTTGAGTCCACTTCCGTCCATTATATATCCTATGGATCCAAGAAAGGACATGAACATATGAAATCTTCCTAATTTAACAACTATCTTACAAAATTCTGAGTTAAAATCTGATGCAGCAACTATTTCACAAGCTTTAGAGTAGAGTGTTTGATCAAAAGTAATTAAACACGTTTTTTGGCCATGTAGCTTGGCAATATTTGCAGCACAATGTAAAGTAGTATAAATTGTGTCAACGTTACTGGGAGGATGATCAATAAAAGGAAGAATCATAACCTGAGAAGTAGAAAATCCTTATTATATTTAGTGAGCTGTTCGAGAAAGCCATTCCACCAGGAAACGATGAAATATTCTACGCGAACAGATGAGGGTTATTAAAAAAATATACTTAATTAAGGAAAACTATTAATGTAATAATTAATAAAAAATGCCAAATGTTTGTAACTATATATATTTTTAAAGTTTATAGACTTTATACGGCGTATTATATCATGTGACTAACGGTTGACCTTGCGTTATGGTGTAGATAGTTAAACGCTCCGCGTTCAGCGCCCTCTATCGCAAAAACGGTTTGATGTATAAAAAATGTTTTAATTAAAGTTATAGAAAACTTTATTCTCTACAATATTTATAATAAATGTAAATACCACTAAAGACAAAGGAAACGAGATATTTGCAAAAAAACGATTTTCTTGACCTTTGACCTTGAATATCTTAAGACGCGGACACGAGATTTTATGAGACTTTTGAGACAACATTTAGAGTGACAAAATAAAGGTCTATACAAATTTTCAGCATATTATCTCTCATTCCGCAGTTGACCCTAATTTTTGACAAATATCACTGGACTAAAGGGGAATTCGGAAACAAACTGCTATTTGAGCATGGCGCTGGAACTACGGTTCGGAGCGCCCTCAATCGAATGCGCGAATGCTGATCTCATCCGATTACCATTCACTGCAATGAAGAAGTAGCTTGGGGGACAGCATTTCGCTGACGATAAGGAACTTAAAAACGCTGTGACACATTGTCTGAATACGCAGGCGGCCCCTTTTATACAGAAGCAATCGGTAAATTGGTAAAACGATACGACAAGTGTCTTAATAATGGGAGAGACTATGTTGAAAAACAGAGGAGAGTTTTTCATTTGAAATGTAAATAAATCCCCCTCCTCCTCTAACCGAGTTTGTTTTTTACACTCAAAATATAACACGAATAAATTCCCTTCCAAATTACCTATTTCAAAATTGCAGCCAGAGCAAAGCTTACAACAGTGTGGTTTTTTTCATTCTTTGAATAAAAGAGGCAAATTCGTACGAATCGTACGAACAAGAAAGTTTGGTTGCTGCTAAATATGAATGCCTAAAATGTTGGGCTAGTTTGCATCTGTGAGAAAAGAAGAATGTAATTAATCGTTATGAATGGAAGCATCATTCGAAAGTAGGAGAGAATCTATATGATTTGTGTAAGAGCAAAAAAGGTACGTGGTACAAGAAAAGCCGTTTGAGTATATGTGAAATTTTGATTACTACGCGACATTGGTTTGGAAGGGTTAAGAATGAATGTATAGATAACTAGTTGTGAATTAATAAAATGCAGTGCTTGATTTGTATATGTTTTTCTGAGAAGTTTGCATGGTTTATTCTCTTTAAAGTATTCTTAAATTTTAATTAAGCTAAATTTTACATTAATTTGTTTTTAAAGATTAAAAATTTAAATTTTTCAATTCCAAACATAAATTTCTTCTCCTTTAGAATGTTTTAAGTTTCACTTTTTTTTTCAAATGGTAAATTTTTTCTGAAATTTTAAGTTTCTTCCCTAAGTTTTAAAAATTTCCATTTGTGACCGTCGATTATTATTTTCTTACTTTTAAAAAATCAGTTTCAAATTAATTTGTTCAAATTTTTTTATTTCCACTCCTTTGGTCCTAACTTTTACTTTGCCTGGTCTTGATTTAAAAAAAAAAATGTGCTTTGGCGTTATTTTGGCGTTGCTGGGAAAACTCTTCGCCAAGGAGTGGGCTATAATAGGATTTTTTTGAATACTAATATTGTTTTTTAAATTCACTATTGGATTAATTTTGATACTTTGACTAATATTATTAAATTTCATTAATCATTTTATCATTTATGGATTATATATAAAAAGATAAAATCAAAATCTGTACCTCCTATAACGTGAAAATATTTTGGAACCATATTTTAAGGTGCATAGGATTTTTATGATTAAGAAATTTAAATGAAACAAAAGAAATATTCTGCGATCAAGAATATGTACATAAATTAAAATGCGCCACCTATAAGCCTTAACATAAACATGTTTTGTTCCAAACTAGAACTTCCAATTAAATTTCTTAAATTAAAATAAGACTTTTTTTTCTTTTAGCTGTTAAGAAGTTCACGTGATCTTGACTTATTTAAAAATCTTAGTAAAAATATATTTTTTGAGGTTGGTAATTAATTATCTGAACATCTTTAATTTATGTAAAAATGATCTTTTGCCTAAAATTAATTATCCTTGCGCGTGACATCCGCTTTAAGTGTGATTTATTAACGTTGAATCGATTTTTTTTCCATCAATGTTTTTAAAGTTGCAATCAAAAAGTGTTCATTGAAGATAAAATCAAATCTACAGACACGATGAATGCAATGTTAAAAAGAAGCATATTTTCTTAATCTTTAATGTTTAAGATACAAAGAACTGATTCCTGAAGCACAGAATTGAAAATTATACATGCATTTAAAAATGTAACATATTAGTTTTAATAAAAGATCATCAAACGATTTTTCAAAATAATATGTGTAAGATTCAAATAGATATAAATAACGATTTCTTGGAAAAATTTTAATAATTTTACAAACTTTATTAAAAAAAAAAGATTTTTTTTTTAATTCAAAGGAAACTTTAATTATTTTTTGGATTAATTTTTTAAAATATTATTTCAGATAAAATATTTTTCCAAGTATTTTTTCCTTAAGATTAAGTGTTGTAAATGAAAAAGATTTTGCATTTTCCTTTGAAAGAAGAAACTTTGTCTAACGTAGCATTAAATGAATATATAACACGAATTTATTAAACATAATTATCCGGAACTAAAAATAAATGATCTGTTATCAACATTTTTCTACGAAAAGTTTGACTTACCACATTAAAGTAACTACTTTCTTTATTTTTTGCCATTCTCATAGCCTTCAATATTTTTGATGTAAAATGCTCTACATATACACTATAAAACTTTTAATATTTAAAAATCGCCTTTTTGATTTTCTAAGTAAAGTTGATATGATGCCGTAAAAGAAACTGAAATGATCGTTTGAGTAATTATTCATACCATTAAAGTGAGGCAAGTAGAAACAGCATTGAAGGTACTGACGACACATCTAAAAATTTTGAGCCAATATAAATTAACGCACTTTACTTAATACCACATTACAATTATTGAATTAACCAATTTATAATTTCTGGATATGATCTTTATTGTGACTTATTTACAAAGATTTCATTTCGCTCTAAAAAAAGTTTTTCGTGATGCCGTAATAACTTAATTACGTCCTATAGCAACAATACCAACGTACAAGATAGCTCACCAAGTTGGCAAACCCGATTTTGCATGTGTCGTGCACTTTAAATTGGTAACCGTGAGATTCGCTTCATATTGTTATGTAGATTAGTGTTCGATGATTTTATCAATCACTCGCAAAGAGCAAGGCAATTCTTCTGGATTGATGAAGATATATTGTAGAAAAACAATCCTTAAAATATTGCAGCCATATTCTCAGAAGAAATCTCAGAACGCCTTCACACCTTTTATGGTGTTCAAACATAACTATCAGTGTCTAAAAGACAAGTATTAAATAGATAATTTCAAGCACTCTTTCGTCCTACTCAAAGGGCAAAGTAATCATTAATCGCTGGTCGTCTCTTAATGGTCAAATCAAATACTACTCTTCAACAATCAGTACAAGACTAAATCAATTTCGGCGAGCGATTCCCTATTTGCAGGCTTCAAGAAGTTTTCTCGAAAATTCCGATTGCGTCATGGATCGTGATATTAGTAGATTTCTCCACTAATTTCCAGAAGATATCAATTTCGGCGAGTGATTCCCTATTTACAAACTTCACGGAGTTTTCTTGAAAATTCCGATTGCGTCTGGATCGTGATATTAGTAGATTTCTCCACTAATTTCCAGAAGAAATCAATTTCGCGAGTGACTCCCTATTTACAGGCTTCACGGAGTTTTCTAGAAAACTCCGATTGCGTCTTGATCGCGATATTAGTAGATTTCTCCACTAATTTCCAGAAGAATCCATGTGGCCGCGAACTCGGCAAAAATGGTCGCCAAGTCGCCAAAAATGATGCCAACTCTGCCCTATCTCCATGAGTTTGCCAAGTTATTATTGATTTTCCATTATAATGCAAGGAACGATATTGCTTGCGAATATTACAATTTTAACTTAAAATAAATACATCACAGAGTAATATAAACGTATTAAACACATCTATATATAAATTATTTACACTATATTCTTAATAATATAATGTCATTTATTGCAAGCTATCGCAGAAAATATCGCTTCCATTGCCTGAAGTGGAGTCGTTGCGGTGAAGAAAGTCATTGTTTCATACGAAGACTTATTAATTTTTAACGGAACTAGATACTCAACTTTCCAGGAAGCTACAGGTTTATCAAAATCTGAAAACTGTTGGATAATGCAGAGCAAAGAACGAATTTTGTCAAAAAAAGGACAGATAGAAATTACTATACAATGCAAATAAATCGCAGTTTTACAATTTGATCAATGAGTATAAATAGTTGTATAATTTGTACACTGGGAGTGATCCGATGTTAGACGTACAGAGGGTATCTCCCACCTCCACCCTAGTCTATATTATACTTTTAAATGTGAAGAAGTTACAGCTTTGCTCACAACGGAATACAGAATATATCAAATATTTATTCGGGAATCTTCACTATAAGCAATTATTTATTAAGACAATTTTCAACTCACATCTTTAGCAACATCCCGCGTATATTAGTGTGTATCGCGTGCTTTTTATACTAAAAGATCTATACTAAGATCGAAATTTACAGATACGCATTATACGCCGGGTATAAAGATGAGAGCGTTAAATATAAGAAAAATATGACTATATAAAAATTATATTTCCATATATGCATGTTGTCTTCTTTTGTAGATGTTTTCTCACCTTATAACATTCACATATTCTACAGTCACTTGAAAGTGTCTTTGATTGGTTTATTTATTCACAATAGGTGTTTATGGTGATAACCTGCTTGGGAAAACTGTGTTGTCAATTAAAGCCAACTCTTACACTACTATCTCCCTGTCTATCTGAAAATATTACAGGATGTGTAGGCGGACTTAAATGATCAAAAGACATAATTGCAATTCAAATAGATTTATTGGTTCTTATCAGCAAATACGTTTTAAACACACACTAATCAATTTAAGAAAAACAAATAAGAGTGGAGTAACTAAGTGGGGAATCACTACTAGTGGAATAACAGAATATCAACTGAATCTAGGAAAGCTTAAACACGCACAATTACAGCTTCGCCCCGTGCGAATAAGCTCAATATCTCAAATAAAATTACTGACCTTATATTTTACATATGTTGTTCCTTCGTGACGACTTCGGCCTTTTTACTGGCTGGGAGAATGGGTGAAGAATCCACGCTCTGTAATAAGGATTTTCATTGCATTCAATCCACTTCTCCTCACGTACCTCCACACGTAACAGGCTATCTACGATTGTCACCAACTTCGTGCTGACGTCTCGATCTTTAATTCACTTAACTTTACTCTTCCTATCACTTCACTTCATAACTCACGAAAACCGAACTTATATAATATATCTTATTTACATAAATCACGCCTGGCTCTCGGTGAAGATTGGTTGATATAAATAAATTGTCTTAAGGAAAATAGAAGAGGTTAGTCAAAGACCGTATAGATCCGTCACAACTGGAATATCTGTTTTGCACTTTGTCAGCAATTTCTTCGTATAATACGTTAGATGAGATCTCAATCTTTCCCAAAAGATCCAAAATGTCTTATTGGATTTTCAAAACTGGATACTGTCGCTAAGCATTTTTTATTCACAATTTTATACCATTTTTGTCCTCCATCCTTCTCTTACATATGAATTAAAGCACCTTTCGGGAAATTAGAAACCTACAAAGCTTTTCTTTCAAAAATACCCATACATTTTAATGTTATACTGTTCAATAAGCAAAACGCTATGGTAATGTAATACCTTTAGTGACCTGTTGTTTTAATGTGAGCCGTTTTTTTCAAACGCTAAGAGTATTGCACTTTTACATTTCGGGTTTCTTTTTTGGGCGAATGCACCTAAAAATTAAAAACTGTTTGAAAGTTCCGGTGCGCGCAATTATACTACAGAATATAAGGAAGTATCTCGTAGCTGCAGTCATTTTTAGTTACATTACATTTTAATCTTTGTGACGGATCTATCCGCGACTATACTAATACCTTGGGGATTCTTCTGGGCAAAATATTTTATCTCAATCAACTTTCGCCGAGTAAGAAAGCGTGATCATGTAAATGAACTATATTATATAGATTCAGTTTTCGTGAAATTGAGGAGTTGGCAAGTTGGAGTTAGCAAAGATTTTTCGAGTTAGTTTGTTAGTTGAAGACTGAAAGACCGTGGAATTATTTAGATTTCTTGGAGTTGTCCAGGAAAAAGGATTACAGAGAGTGGATCCGACGACATTGATCAAATACCGATAAATATCTCCTGCAAGATTCAAGTGTAGGATCCGCTGCATAGAAGTACAGGTATCGTGAGCCTTGATTAATTAGAAGTTAGCTTATTAGAGTGTGACGTAGTTTATATTGAGCGTATTTAACAGTGGCGTAACGGAAAATAATTGTGCCCTCCCGCAAGGTCAAGTCTTGGGCCCCAAGCCGGATCTTAAAAATATATACTTGCTAGAAAAGTCTGCTTCACCTAGTACTGCTTACATAAACGACAAAAACAATTTTAAAAACCGGAATTTTGAAATTTTTTTACAATTATATTTTATTTAGTTCATTCTCCAAGTAGTGAGAATAACAAAAGTGAATTTGGTTTACTTTCATAGCTTTGAAAATAAGGACAGGTTTGTAGCGATACCAACAAAAATCAAGTAGAAAAAGTCTGCGTTCACTGTTTTAATAGTAGCTATAAAACTTACTTAAGGATAATGAGCTATTTAACAGCTGGTTGGATAGCCCATGTGTTGAAAACTTCCTGAAGTCTCCTTTCGGCATTGAATTATTATGTCTAGTGGCTTCTTCAGAGCTTATCTTCTCTCATTTGTCCTTAAGAACACATTTTTCCAGCAAGTGCGTATATATATATATATGCAAAGGATTGCCAAACCATACCATAATGTACCTTTATACATCACGTAAAAATATTTATCATTAAACATTTTCTGAATGCAAAATCAACCGGAGTCTGAGTAAACGAAGCAAATAATGAATAACATTAGAGAGTATTTATAATACAAGGGGTGATCAAATGAAAAGGTACGAAACGACATAAAAATGAAACAGTTAAATATTTGCATATTCCGCCAAGGGAGAATGTAGCGAGACATCTCGGGATGCCATTGGAGACTCTGACTGGGATCGGATCATGCGCGGGTGCCCGCATGCGCAGGAGAGAGCAAAGGCTCTTATAAAAAGCGGCGTCCAAATGATGCGAGCACAGAATTACTCGAGCACAAAAAAAGCATTAACTCCGATGTGTACTGTGAGACACTCCGACGCCTACGCAGGTCCATCAAGAACAAAAGACCGGGGCTGCTCACGGAGGGTGTTGTTCTGCTCCATGATAACGCGCGTCCACACGTCTCCAGAGTCACACAAATGGAACTGGACAAGTTCCAATGGGAGACGTTGGACCATCCGTCCTACAGTCCGGATATGTCACCCTGCGATTTCCATGTGTTTGGTCCACTGAAGAAACACCTGAAAGGAAAGCGCTTCAACTCGGACGACGTACTCAAGGACACTGTGAAGGACTGGGTCTCGTCACAGCCACAGGAATTCTGGGAACAAGGAATCCTGCGGCTTGTTCATCAGTGGGATCGTTGTGCTCAGGCCTATGGTGTATATTTTGAATAAAGTCTATATTTGTACCCACCGTGTCGTTTCGTACCTTTTCATTTGATCACCCCTTGTATTTATTAAAACTGGTAATCTCTAACGATAGATAACCTGGGAACTTGAATAAAAACGAACACCAAGAAAGACAGGAACACTGTAAAATAATTTAAGATTTAAAATTCTTACGAAAGAAAAAAGGTATCATTTACCTGATTCTTCATTTCTGAATCCTGGGATGTGACCAAAGTTCGATTACATTCTAGCGTAAATACTGCAACTTTTAACAAGGAGAGTTCTTTGTATGAAGAAAAAATGATTTCATGAAAATGAAATAAAAAAACTGATACTTTCCATTATGCTTTCTTCTCATTATGCTTCATTTGATTGAATACTCATAAATTTATCATCAAATGCTCTCGTTTAAAATACTCTCTATGCTTTTCCAAGGATCGTAATACTATTTTACTTGAAAAAAGCATAACAGATGTTCGTTATTTACGACTTTGCTGAATGAAATTGAAATATATGGGAGGGGGGGGGACTAAAGATTCCAATAATTTTCTCTGCTGCTTCTTAAAAAGTACATCATGTCTTCCCCCCCCTCCCTACTGCTAATGTAATGTATACAGTAATAATAACAGTGTTGAAATTTTTGTATCTTCCTAGCATTTTATTTGATTCTCCGTTTGACTGTTTTATTTATTAGTAATTAAGGTTTAAAAAGAAAACCCACTAAAGAAAAAGTATCTCTCGTTGCCTAGATTACAGCAAATGAAAAAAAAAGTTTTTTTTTATTTGGCTATGGGATTAAAGATATGTAATGAGCGTATGAATGTTTTGATGATGAATGACGTTTGATCGCTGATTGGAAAATCGCTTAAAAATTCGATTTCGAAAAATGTGAAATGAACTTCGAGAAAATCTACGTTCATGGCGTCAGTCAGGTTTTGGGCTCCCTAGAAGCCTTGCCCCCCCCCCGCAGTGCGGGGGTTGCGGGGGTCCACGTTACGCCACTGGTATTTAAGCTATCGTAGATTCAGTTGAGGGTCCGTAGTATTATCCCCGTGTTATTGAATCCCATTTCCGCGCTTTACTATTTGATTATTTATTTTAATTAGATTGTTATTGTGTCTGATTGATATTTGGTAACAATAAATTAATTAGATTGAAATCGTGTCTGTTGATTATGCAGTTTCTCCCACAAACCTAGCCGGCTCTGCGAGTAGACAAGGGGTTGCAGATGCAAGCAAGAACCGTCCGGTATTACATCTTTACTAAATTATATTCTATTTAAAAGTGATCCATAGAATAATTCAATTTATCTCAGTTTTATTTGTGAAATGAATAGTATAAATATATTTATAAGCGTGTTAAATAAATATTTCATCATTAACTGGAGATGATATTCCCGGTGTCCCCCTAAGGGTGGGCCAACCCTCATTATACAAATTATACAAATGTTCATACTCATTGCTCAAATCGTTAAACAGTAATTTACAAGTATTATGTAGTTCTAAGTTGGCATCATTTTTGTGACCAAATTTGACGACCATTTTTGGTGATTTAGCTACCATATTTTACTTCTGCAAATTATTGAAGAAATCTATAACATAACGATTTTATGACTTAAGCGAACTTTTGAGAAAGCGCTGGAAGGCGAAGGGGGAGGGCAAAATAAATTGTTCTTGGAGCTCCTCTTCAATTAAATTAAACTTTTTTACATTCCACGTACCTTATATACAAATAAATTTATTACAACAACACGAAAAACGTTTTGGATATATAGAGAGATTTAATTGTAATTAAAGATTATTATCATAAGATTTTTCCGCATTCTGTTTGAAACTCGTGCTTAAAGTCTAATTTCCTCCAAAGCTTAAAACGTAAAGATGGTAAACTGAAATCATTAGCAAATTCACACTAATGCACGAAACAATTCCAATTATCGGTTTTAATTCTTTAAACTAATTAATCTTTTTCTACATTTTTTTAAAATTAATCTCTTCAATCTGCTTGAGAGTAGAAGTTTCTTGTAAGTAAATTAATCCTCAGACACAAAATTAAAATTCTGTCGTCTCCGAGGAAGTTACGTAATTAAGTTTACTTCTTACGATGCACTAATGGGAGATTAAAAGCAAACTGATGATTAGTTTGTTTTCGATTCCGAAGAATTTTTTGGAATAATTTTTTTAACAAGTAGAAGAAATAACCTTTGTTTCTCTAATGTTCAAGCTGTTATTATACCTTGAATCTTCTTCCCCGAAAGAAACTCGGATTATACTGGTTGCAAGTTAATATTTATTTTTTTCTGAATAATTATTTGACCCTTGATAGGGGTCTCCGGGGTGTTAACTTCGTCTCGAGGGCTGAAAATATAAATGGTGTTTCCAATGGACATAACTCTTTGGAATTAAAATTAAATAATTCGAATCTTTTACACATCATTTATAAAGACGTGTGGCGTCAAAAGTAAAAGATGTTTAAAATATAATCATGATTTTAATAATTATAAGCATATGTAAATAAGAAAAATCTCTGTAAGAAATGCTGATTAAGTTTTACTTTGCGCAAAATATTTTCTAAAATATTAGCCCAAATTACTAGCAATTAGTTGATTTATAAAGTTAAGTGTATCTTTATTACACTGTAGTTAAATAATAAAAAGAATAATAGATTATATTTTTAAAAAATAATACAATAAGGAAAGTACATTTCAAATTTCAATATTTTTTAAATATTTTGAAATGCAAAAGATATATAAAATTAAAATTTGGTAGGGTTTTTAAGAGTATGATACATTTTATAATTCTATAAAGTTTTATACGTCAAAGGCTATTTTTTTTGAGAAAATAACTTGTGCAACGTAAAAATTACTTAATATTTATTAAAGAAATATTTCTTATTTTCATATATTGTTTTAATTTTAAAATTATTATTATACTTTAACTCATTTGGTACTTTTCTAAACCATATTCCTTTATAAATAACGTGTAAGAGATTAGAATAATTTAATTTTAATTTAAAATAATTATACTTATTTGAAAAATGTTACTATTTTTAGCCCTCGAGACAAAGTTAACACCCCTCAGATGCCTTAATTTTTCATTAGGGTGGGTCGAAAACTTTTTTACAGAATTTAAAAGCTTACTTTGCGGAAAAGATACTCTCTGATATAAAGAGGAAGGGGAAAAAATAAAATTGAAAAAAATTATTTTTATGTTTAGTACTGCCACTAGGGAAATTTATTTATTTATTTATCCAAAGCCTGTACTTGGTTTCTTCACCATTTGACTCCGAGCCTTCCAGTACCAAATGACGAACGTCGTCAGTTGGGCAATTTTAAAAATATCAAAGTTTCAATCATTATTTGTCGCTTTTATTTATTATGTTTTGTATGTACCTCATTTGCAATGAATAACAGCAATATTCAATTTTTCCTGTATATTTACCACGCACCATTTTCATGAAATAAACACACATTTTTTTAGTTGCATTTCCATTACACTTTTTCATTTTTCACCTTTTGAGTTGAAGTGTATTTATTATTATTTTAAACTCAATTATTTACTTGATGTTTCAAATTTCTTTCACTTACGTAATTTGAACATTATAGTACCTAAGAAAATGCTATGTAACAAGACTTAACGATTAACTCATTTCCGCTGTGAGCCCAATAACATTGCATTCAAAGTCAAACAAATGTGTGTTATTATTTTCAGAAGTTTGTTTTACTAAGTATGTACTTAGTGAACTATTTTTTGCTGTTTGTACTGCACAAGGTTCAAAAATTTAATGAACATTTTTGTATGAGCAGATAAGCAAATGCTATGTTACGAAACACTTAGAAACAACAATTTTAGTGTAACTGATTCATTTCCGCTGTAAATCGAATAACACTGTCTTCAAGATCAAACAAATGTGCGATATTACTTTTAAAAGTTTGTTTTACTAATGATATATACTTAATGAATTATATTTCTCTGAACGACAGCTATTTGTAATGATAAATTGCCTTCGTGTCGAAACGACACCAGCGGACGTTCTAGGTATATTTCGTTGTAAAATCTCTCCTAATTAACCTAGAACGACACAACTTTTTTCTGGTAATCACCATGGAAAATCATTAAAAGTGACGAAATTTTTTTGAAAGCCCTGCAAAAATGCGGAAAGGAAAAGAAATAACCATGCTCGGTGTCCAATCATTCTAGAGTTAATTTAGACGATTGTAAGCGTTAAGCTGTCATGATCAAAACCTATGAGATGGTTAAAGTTATTACTAGTAGTGTGGAAGAATCTGTGACGCATCGAAGTATGCACGTGTAACCTCGATGGGATTGTTCAATTCTGCCGCATTTGCTTCAGGAAAGAATTAGAATGTAAAAAAGTTATTGGGGTGATGAAAAAGGTATGTTAACAAATCTAGAAGAATTTAAAGAAACGTTCTGTAAAGGATTAGAAACCAAGTAAAATTGAAGAGAACAATAGATTTACAGATTAGATCGAAAAGATAGAGAAAATTTAAAACTTTAAAAAAATCCAGTATTTTACATTTTTTGTTTTTGTTTTTAGTTATTGTGGAAGTGGGACATCAGTTCTTTTCTTGTAAGTGAATCAACTTCATTTTAACTGAACAAGGATCTTTAAAAGTATTAGGAAAGAAATGACCCTAGCTGAATTAAGGATTAAGTTCATTTTTATTCGTGATTTTTCTTCAAAAAAGGCCGCATATTGTCCACTAAAACTTTGGCGGGACGGCAAGTCTTCAAATGTGAGAGTCATTTCAGTGGTCCAACCATCTGGGGGCGGGTCTCGCTACAAAATTTTGACGCTCGAATTAATTTTAACTTAAGATTTCTTCAGATGCGCTATATTATTGTGATTTATATTTCTCAACTGAAATAATCAGTTTTGCAAATATCTCTATTTAATTTGAAATTATTAAGGTTATTTATATCTCTGAATTTCATACACATTTGATATAAGCATGTAGACCTGTAAAAATCGATTATACTTTTATCAAATATAGTTCTGCGTGTGAGATATAATTTTTTTTCAGATCACGTACAAATTTAATTTATCAAAAGTGAGTTGAAAGAATTGATTTGTGAAACAAGTTTCATCTCCACCCATCAAAAGTCTTGAGTTTAATTATATGTTATTGAAAGCAAAACATTCTGAAGTCAAATATAACATTGCAATCAATCTTTATACACTTTACTTAATTGGTATTCTTAACAAAAACGCTTCCTGTGTTTGGAATTTATTTTAAAAGTAATGAGGTGCTTATACTGTTCTTATTCATAATTATGTTATTTTCTTTAGATCACGCAACATGCTTAAGGTAATTAACTGCTTACCTAAAAACTAGCCAATAATTTACTCTTAATAACGGGACGAGAATTATTTGCTCTTTTTACCTCTAAAACTCATTAACTAATTTGGTGGTTCTTTGAAAAATTAAATTACTCAGCCATTTTTTAATTAAATATACTTTAACCATGTTCTTAAATTATG
>BMAO01024319.1:0-70227 GCA_019973975.1 Trichonephila clavata | reverse complement strand
TATACTGACGATATTAATGACAGTTGTTTTTGGTTTTCTTTCAATTCCTTGTTCCATTTCTTTGAATTAATTTATTATATTTCTTTCTTTCAATTTTTTAGAGAATTAATATGGAATTATTGAGTCATCGTCAATTTTAATTAATTTGTGATTAACGATTTAAAAAAATTATATGATTTTTCACGGCAATATTTTATTTAAAAGTAAAGTTTATTTACGTTTATTTAATACTAAGAAAATTAGAAGCGCAAAGAAGGTTGTACAATTAAGACAATTAGAAGAAATAAAACAAAATATGAATTTAAGAAAAGTAATATAAGTATAAATTATGAGCATAAAATATAAAGTACATGTTTTATAAACTAAATTTATTTTCTAAAACTCAATAATTTATTTAAGTAGATAGGGATTTCAATTGCAAATAGTAAAGAAAAAAATATTCAAAAAACATGATTAATTTGAATGGTTCAAAACAGAAGAAACGGATTGCCAATAAGTTTTAATACTTCACTATTTAGGCAGTCATGGGCAGCTCTGTCCAATGACACATGATAGCTCATATAATGAAGTGTAGTACAGAAAAAATAATATATCAATAAACGTTCAAAATCCTGAACGAATTCGCATACACCCGTGTGGGGCTCTGAATAATTGTGCTTTAACATACCATTCCCCAAGGGAATTTTAATTAGGTCTTCAAATTTTATTCTAAATTCAATACGCTTTGCCATTTATACTATACATAAAAAAAAACTAGAATAAAATGAAAGTATCGCATCTGCGAAAAGTAAATCATTCATTTTCTTTTTACAGTACCAGAATCACTCCAAATTGTGGAATAGTGACATTTTGCTGTCTTCTAATAAATATAAAAATGACACAAAAGCTGTTCTATTGCATACTCCTGCTCATTGTAGACACCTAAGCATAGTTTTCCATGGCATGTGAGTACATGTGGCAGCCTATAGTTAATTTGTAACTTTACTACATCTGATGCAATGGATTGGCCACAGTAGTCCAGTATTAACGGTTACCAATTTTGTGACTGGTGTTGCCAAATCTCGATGTCATTGGAGGACCTCCATGAAGAGGGGCCAGTCACGATAAATTAAAAAAGGCTAAAATCTTTCACAATTGCTGGTGTGGTAATTTGGACAATAAGGTGATAGCGTGAGCGTGATATGTGCTGCATTGTTGTAACAATGCATGCCCGGTTTGGCTAGTTTAACTGAAAAACCGGTTTTCGACACGCTAGCTTTTGTCATTGTTTTAACACTTACATTGTTACAACAATGGAAAAGAACTTAAGTTGGATACGAAAATCGTAAATTAATTTAATTAAAGAGTAATTACTGAATTAACATTTAAAAAAAACTATATTAACAGCAAGTACCAACACTACAAGTTAAAAAAAATTTTGAACTTGATTGGATGAATAAAAAGTATTTTATTAACGATTGAAAATTTGAACAAGATATATAAATATATTTATATATATAGGGAGAGAAGGATCTAATATTAGGAATTGAAAATATGACAGGAAATTGATGCTAATACGAAGTTCCAATCCCCTCAGTGTTGTTCCCTGCTCTTGAATATTTGAAATACGTGGATTTTGTAGCATATTTATCTGCAGCACTATTGCTACGGACGACAAATATTACGTTTTAAGAGGAGAGGAATCATCGCACCTGATTTTACATAATTTTTCACAGCAAAACGAACAATATTGGACTTTGTAAATTTTAACAATTATCAACTGTCTAGAACAATGTCTATATATATATAAATAAAGATCCATATAACGGATAATAAACCGAAATGTAATAAGACAGTAAAAGAATACTAGCCCCAAAACTACAATTGCAAACTCTTGGCCTTAGGAAACCAGAATGAGAGTTTAAAGAATGTTTTTTGCCCTCCCAACTTTCACCCGTATTTTGTTTACACTACTGTATTTAAATAAATTGAAATAAATCATAGAGAAATTAAACATATTTGAGGATACCGGGACGAACAAATTAAGAAAGTTTAGTGTTGAACAACATGAATTGTGTTACGTTTCTAATTTCTTGTTTCTATTTTGTAGAACTCTTTATGCATTACATATAGGAACATGTTCTTTTTTCATTCATTTTTCATATATTTTTCATACTTATCCATCTTCATAATCATTCGTATTTTTCATTTTCATATATATCCATCATTTATATGTTTTTATTTACATAGTTCATATTCTTGAATATTTCTTTCTTAAGTTGTTCATCCAGGAATACGCAATTTCATTTAAATCCTCTAAAATATATTTTAATTCATCTCAGCCTTTTTAAAAAAAAATAAAGTAACGAAAAATGAAAGATAAAAATGCACGACCTTAAAAGTAACATGCTTTTTAAAAAAATTAAATGCTTATAAACTTTTTCTTAGAAAAACGTTTTCATTAAAAAAATGCCGTGGGATTCACAAATGTTAGAAAAGCACATTGTCCCAATTTGTAATTTGTGAGTCGCCCCTGGTTTTGTTGAATGAATGTGTAAAAAATGATAAAGATTCTTGATTTCATTTTGCGATGCAGTCTGCTAGATAGTAATAAGTATGTAGTATATCATTACAAAGTCTGATAATGGAGTTATCAAAACTGCCTCATAAACACTTGACCCTTATCCAGAATGCGAGCGTCTTAGTTTCTTTCAAGGTTGCACGATCTTACACTATCATTCTATATTTAATTTTTAAAATATATTTTAAATTTGCGTTTTCAGTTAAAACTGTTTTTAAAGAACTGTTTTGGAAAGATCAGTGTTTTATTTTCCATTTTAATCGAAAGCACACCAAAAGGAATATTTCAGATATAAAAAAAACCGAAGTGATTTTCTGAGAAAAGTAAAGGAAAGATGTTTTTCCCCATATATTATTGGTTTGCATTTCTCTTAAATAGTAACCAAATTTTTTGTTTAATAATATTCAACTTTTCTTCCTACTATGTATAATTGCATATGTAATGAATATATAAATGCTTATGATCTTTCGACAGATTATTGTTTCCAATTTAAATGACTTTTTTATCAAGCCTGTCATTAAAGTTAAAAGTCACATTGAGAGCTAGAATGTTTTTTTTTGCTCAAACCTTTATCGACTGGAGATTTTTGAAAATTGTGCTTATAGAAAATATGACACTCATAAAATGATCTGTATGTGTAATCACACATTTCATTTTTGTATGAAATAATTTCACTTGAGAAATTTAAAAACTTATTTAAGAAAAACTTTATATTTATATTTTTAGAAAAAAATATTTTACTACTCAGAGATTGTGTTCTTATTTCTAAACAATATATAATTTTTAGTAAAGTTTTACTTAGAGGCAAATGGTTAATCATCGAAAGAGTTTCAATCGAAACTGATTAAATTACTTGAATGAAAATTAGGAAATAATTTAAATTCATTAGGAAATAAATTTTCCTAATGAATTGGTGTAAATAAATAAAATTTTATATTCTTGTAAAAACATATTTTCAAATCTATTATGTTTTTTATGCTGTATTTTTAAAGTGTATTTCCTATCATAGATCAATCAGTAACTATACTTGCAAATTAACTCAGATTAGAATATCAATTCAGATATAGGATTAAAAAATCTTTTACGGATCATAAACATGGACAAAAATCCAATTAAAAGGGAATTCACTAATAAAGACTGTCTACACACAAAGTTAAGTTATTTTTTAAAAAAAAATCTTTATGCATTCAAAGCAAAGATTTTTTAATATTATTCCGAAAGCTAATAAAAATTACGTTGTATCTTTAAAAAATTTATTTCAATATTTTTAGATGAGATTTTTAAATCTATGCGCTTTTTGACTTAGAATTTCTATTCGATAATAAATTCCATAAGAAGTCATTTTTTAATGTAATTGAAATAATATATACCACTCAAGATCTTTTTTACACAGTCTTATTCTACACAGCATGCATTTCATAAATATTTTTTACACAACGTTTTTCTTCAAGCACAAATTTCAAAAAAAAAATGAAGATTTAAGCTTTTTGGATGAGAACCATTTGATCAATTTTATGACAGTTAATGAGATTATAAAGAAGTTGATAAAATGACGAAATCGAAGGTGAAGTGCAAATTCTAACAGCTGATTTATTTCGCGAGGGGATGTGAAATCTACTCTAAAATTGAATTTAAACAACATTTTCTTACTCGTGATCTTGACATAGAACGTACACTAGAATTCCATCCTAATCATAAGCTTTGTGTAGCACGATATCAAGATTTTTATAATCAACTTGGAAAAAAGAACATGCACTAATAATACATTTTGTAACAGAAAAAAATCTGAGGCCGCGTTAATAATGATCGCAATTCATTTGAATCAAAACTGACAATTTGTGCTAGACATACCTGACATATCTACGGATGATAGTATATTTTTTTATTCAGTTCAAAATAAACGCATACGCTTATTATCAAGTAGCGATGAATAGTTGTTTGTTCGTAATTCTATTCTTAATCACGTTTTAAATTTAAGAACATTGTATGTACTTACAGACTGAATTTTCAGTGCACTCTAAATTGTATTGTTTGTAATAAAAAGAAATCTATTAAACGTAATAAAAATGTAAACAAAATTGTAAAGATTATTGAAATGAAATAAATATATAAAAGGGTTTTTAGAATTACTTTTTGCACGGTCTTAGAGCAAAGTATTTACAGATTTTTCATCTTACACGATTTTTTAAAAATATGGAACACATCCCCAAATTTTCCATATGTTGCATGTTTTTTTTTTACACATTTTGCACGGTTTTCTATGGAACGTAATTACTGTGTAATAAAAGAGTTCAGTTTATTTTAATTTTAAAATATACTGTCACATTAGTATAGCAAATTTTTGTAAGATTTAAAAATCGTTCTCAAGTTAAATTTGTTCAATGTTTACATTCAGTTTCACTCAAAAAATATATTCGCCACAGAAAGGAAGTTTTAATTCAACATTTTCTTCTTTTTCTCCAACAATTGAACCATGGTTACTAAAATAGCGTTTAAAATGATAAGCAACTATCTACTTTTGATATCTATGTTTGTTTACATAAATCAAAGCGAAAGCGTACATACACCATTCAAGATGAAAAATTCTTAGAAGCATGTTGCTAAATTTTAATGAAAGAAAGAATTAATTGAAATATTTATATTCTTAAGCTAAATACTTACATATTTACATTAAAAAATCAAAGTCAGAGCAGAGTATTTACATAATGACGTACGAGTAAATAAAAAATAGTTAAATTACTTCAATAAACATTTCAAGATGAAGAAGCCATCTGGTATGTTCTGAAAGTTATTATATTAACATATATTATTAATTTGATATAAATATAAATAAGTTTATTTGTAAGAATATGTAAAATAATTTTATATATATATGCTTTTTGATTATTCATTATTTTTGACTTAATTATGTCCAACTTTATGAGATGATTATTAACTTAACAATATAAATTATATAGATAGAGCAATAATTAAGAAATATTTTTCAATATGATTTTTTTATTTGACATTTTAAAAAAAATAAGTATAAAAAAAATATAAATATGCTCAGAACATTGCACATTAGGTAGTGGGATTAATTTAATAACTAATAAACAAAACAGTTTAATTAATGATTTAAATAAACGTATATCTAAAATATTGAACAGAACTTACGACATTTGAAGAAATTGTTCATGGAACAAATGTATAATTTTGAAGACAATTATGAATTAGTGCAAATTAAATGAATATATTTTGTATTCAATACTTTTGTAAAGACGAAATAACTTAAATAAAAAAATATTAAAACACAATACGAAAATAGTAAAAATTTATTTCCTTTATATTTTAGTTTTATTTAACTTAATTTCTCCTAAATGCTTAGTAACGCTTGAGTTAATCCATAATATATTTTCTTAACACACATTCTTCTTTATATTATGTAAAGTAATATTCTTAAATATAAAAGGAAATATTTCGTCTATGAAAATTCCTTATTTTCAGCTATCTTTGTTATTTTTATGCACACTATTATTCAATATTTTTTTCATTTGAAAATTCAAATATATATATATATCCTTACCTTCTGATATATTATTATTTGCAGTGTTAGGTGATTATTATAATCTATTAATCGTATCTAATAAATAACAGTATTATAATTCTGTCAGTGAAAGTTTCACACTGAAATGAATAAGCTTTCATTAAACTTTGACCTAAGAATGAAATAATTTTTTTCTTATTAGTGTAAATGAATTCGAGAGTAGTGCTAGCTACTTTTCAGCTAAAATAATTTAAAATATATTGTGATAAAATAATTTTTTATGCATTGAGCTAAAATTATTTTAAATGTATCTACTTAAAATAATCTTAAAATTAAAAAGCTACAGTAACATTTTAAAATGTTTTGTGCTAAAATAATTCTAAATGTATTCAGATATTACATTAAGAGTTAAATAATTTTAAATTTATTGAGTAACTATATTAAGATAAAATAATATTAATATAAATTTGGGTTTTATCAGTTGTTTCCGGAGAATAAAGAAACTTTGTTACTTTTCAGGAACAGAAATATTCTGTACAAAATTGTTGCATGAACCTTCAGAGAATGTTTTTGATAAATAAATGTAATTACGGGTAATGATTTTCTAAGTACTTATTAAACTAAAATAATTTAAGATACCATTCACTTACAACATTAGATTTTTACTAGCATAAAGGAAATCTGTCAGATGCTGCGTGTACCAGTTTTCTCTAGAGAATTATTTCACGAAGCTTATCGGAAATTTTGACACTGGAATACAATCAAAAGGCTGAATGTTATCTACTTTATTGTGTATTTTATTCGTATTTTTATCTCACTCCTTTAAGAAAACTTTGGAGTTTAAAGGTAATTGTTTAAACACATTTTTTATCCCATATAGATAATGATTTTTGCAACAGTGAAAATCTATGGTATTTTAATTACTTCAAGATGGCTCACAATAGGCACCTTGAGAAAATTCTCTGATGTATAAAAAGACTTGCTTACCCAAATAATGAAGTTATGTGATCTGAAGGACAAAAAAATTATATTTGCTTGCTTCTTTTTTTCATTTTATAAAGTACACTGCTGGCCACACAAATGCAAAACCAAGAAGGATCAGAGATATCGCAGCGAAATTTGTTTGGCAAACAACATGCTGAACAAAGATCAAACGATTAAAATTACAGTATCTTTTGATATGTGGATGATGGGAAATTAATAGTGCAGAAGCTGTTGTCCATTATAACCACTGCCGCACACTTCGACATAAAATCAACGAGGCTTTGGATGTATACTTGAGGTACACTAGTTCGTGTGGCTTCCACATATTGTCAAAGTTGATCTTGTGTAGCAGCGGTTAATGTATCCCAGGCTAATTGTTGTACAAGAATGGATCACACTTTTTTGATTGGCGATAGCTCAGTAGAACAAGCATGCCAAAGAAGCAATCCAATCTAATGGGTAAATAACTCTTAAACATTGCATGTAATGTGTGGTCGAGCATTATCCTGTTAGAACAGGGCTGATTGAAAGAGCTGAATATATGTGAAGACAACGGGCTCCAGTACCTCAGAGATGTAGCGCTAGCTATTCAGTGTAACGGCAACGCGTACTAGAGGAGTGAGACAGTGAAATCCAGTACCGCCCCAAACCATGATACCGGTTGCAGGAACAGTTGCAGTGTAGCAATGCATAACACAACACTTCATCAGTTTTTCACCAGGTGTCTCCAAACTCGAATCCAACCATCGTTTCGTTGCATGCAGAAATGGGATTCGTCAGTAAACACAGTGTATTTCCATCCCATTGTCCATGCCCGCTGTTCATCGCACCATTGGTGGCGAAAATATCTGTGGTTTCCAGTCAAGAATAAAAAAAGCAATGGACGCCTTGTGGATATTTCACTCTGCTGCAAACGGCGTCGAATGATACATGAGGACAACAAATGATGCGCAACAGTCTGAACCTTTTGTGCTCTGTTCGTGATGTGGTGTCACGATCCTTCACTGCCACGCGCACAATCCTGCTGTAATCGCAGGGAATGGTGAAATGAGGTGTGTACGATCGACCCGTCGGTCCGTAGGTTTCTCCTGCATCTCAGATCCGCATCTCAGTTGATTGGTTTCTTTCAACACAATGACTGATTTTTCTGAAAAATAATTCGTAATTTTTTTTGTCTACTATTCTTCCTCAGTCGAATTCAAAAACTTAGTCAAAAAATGTTAGATGTCTTCCGAGGGGTGTAGCTGAAGTTACGTAGGGAAAAAAAAGACACATGAAAAGAAAAAAAAAATGCAGTTCTTAAAGTCACCGATCTGTACTCCTCTGATATAGAGCTTGAGGATGTGTGCTATAATCCTATTGATTTGCATATTTCACCACTACCAATGCATGATCTAAATTTTACATGTGTGAGTGTTGTAAGGTTGTATGCTTCCTTCAGAATATTGCATTTTGTGTGGTCAGCAGTTTATATGTGAAACATTAGTACGAATGTTTCTTATATGCAATTTTCACTTTTTTCTGATTTTTTTTCTATAACTTGAGTGTGTTATTCTATTTATTTTGGGTTTTGGAAAATCCAAATTGATTGAAAAAAATTAATACAAAAACTTTTTAAAATTGAAATATTTCTCAGACCTTATAATAGTTTGGATAATGCGTAATTAGTAGTACTTTTTAACACGTTTTTATGAGTTTCACTTGTATGTAACGGAATCTTTGAACTCTATTTTTACCCATTTTAATAGGTCAGATTATTTCGAAATTTTGCACACTAGTCAAAGACCGATGGCAATACAAAAATTTCATAATTGTCTTCCATTGTCCTTATCAGGATTGTCTGGAATAACGACTAACAGATTTGACGACAGTTCCATATACCACTTCCATATTTTGAGACTTATTGCATATAATATTTCCAGATTTGAAGACTAACCCCGTATATTTTTCCAGATTTGGCGAACAATTTCAGATTTAGCGACTAAAAGATTGAGGAATTATAGTACCCTAAAAATCATTAAACTGTCGGAAAAAGTTTTATTGGCTCATTTGATACCCCGAATCTTTTTAAATATGCCTGCGAAATTTCAAAGCTTTACCTGCATTTTTCTTTAAGTAATGGAGCAATGTTTGATACTAAACAGCAACTACCACGCCTACATTTCAGATTATCTGCAAGAAAAGAGCCTGATAAAAATGGATTAATTATATTTTTCTAATGAGCATCAATGAGATTGACATTACACATGCAGTAATAAATCATTTAAGAAAGAATTGTGCAATTCATGAAAAAATTCTTATTTGTGAATTATTTACTGGAGATCAAATGGATTTGGTCAAGATTTAAAAGGTGTGCGTGCTTTTTATGACATTATAATGAATGAAATGAATGATATTAAAACTTCAAAACGGATTCTCCCAAAGCACAAATACTAAATATAATTTGGATAACTCAGATAATTAAAAATCTAATTCGCACGAATAGAAAAACTCTCCCATTTTTATATAATTGTTTTTGGTGATATATATATATATATTATATATATATATATCCCATGTGTGCAAGATTCAACACTTTTAACATTAAAATGTTTTAAGATATTTATTTAAGCAAATGCACATATACAGTTCTTAGATTTTGATGCATTTTACCTATAAATTGTCATTTGCTTTTGCTTTAATTCGTGTACAATATTTAACATGCGAATGCTTTTAAAATCATGGAAATAAAAAATAAAGGCATACACATATTTTGTACATGTTTTGCATTAGCTCTGAGCATGGAATTAGCTCTGAAGTGTGTGTATTTATTTTTTTTATAATTACAAGGGTGATCAAATGAAAAGGTACGAAATGAATAAAAATGAAACAGTTAAATATTTGCATATTCCGCCAAGGGAGAATGTAGCGAGACATCTCGGGATGCCATTGGAGACTCTGACTGGGATCGGTTCATGCGCGGGTGCCCGCATTCGCAGGAGAGAGCAAAGGCTCTTATAAAAAGCGGCGTCCAAATGATGCGAGCACAGAATTACTCGAACACAGAAGAAGCATTAACTCCGATGTGTACTGTGAGACACTCCGACGCCAACGCAAGTCCATCAAGAACAAAAGACCGCGGCTGCTCACGGAGGGTGTGGTTCTGCTCCATGATAACGCGCGTCCACACGTCTCCAGAGTCACACAAATGGAACTGGACAAGTTCCAATGGGAGACGTTGAACCATCCGTCCTACAGTCCGGACATGTCACCCTGCGATTTCCATGTGTTTGGTCCACTGAAGAAACACCTGAAAGGAAAGCGCTTCAACTCGGACGACGTACTCAAGGACACTGTGAAGGACTGGGTCTCGTCACAGCCACAAGAATTCTGGGAACAAGGAATCCTGCGGCTTGTTCATCAGTGGGATCGTTGTGCTCAGGCCTATGCTGTATATTTTGAATAAAGTCTATATTTGTACCCACCGTGTCGTTTCGTACCTTTTCATTTGATCACCCCTTGTATTATGATAACGTTTTATGAAATAGTCATCTTCACTCGCTTTCTTCTATATATTCATTATGACAGTATATTGTTTAATTGTTCTACATTTGTGCAATTTTTTATGGTAAGCACTTTTAAATAAGCTAGTTAACATTTCATAAAAAGTTTCAGACTATTCGATGAATATTATATCATGCTATTTATGGAATGAAAACTTCAAACTCATATTTCTCCATGTTGAATTTTTGTACATATACTGTTATTCAAAACCCTAAGGCGTTTTTGATAATTGAAGTATGGATTTGAAATTTTTTGTAGATATTCTGAAATGTATGTCTTGTAAAAGTGTGCATGTAATTAGCTCTAACATGTTCAGTACTTTTTCTAAAAAATTTCAAAAACAAAATTAATGTTTTTTGGGAATTTTTGGCAGTTTAACTATAAAAAAAATAATAAAAAATTAAAGAGCAGCAGCAGAAAAAAACCCATGTACAGTTTTATGTAGTATATTATAAGATACTTGGAAAAACGTTTTTGAAAGAAAAGAGACATATTTAAAAAAGCCTTAGGGATTTAAAAAATTCTTAAAAAGCTAAGCAATTTAAATTTTACAAACTTTTTGCAACAAATTAAAAAAAAAATTCTGTGGAATTATTATTAAATATTAATCCTTATGAAATACAATTAAAACCAAATACCAAATATTAAAAATAAAAAAATTGTGAAGATTGTACCATATTGCTTTAAGGTGTAACCTTAACATCGATTACACTTGTGGTTAATAGAAATAAAACAAACAAAAATGTGCATGTTATTTATGTGAGAAAGGAGTGGGCGGATGCGTCACAATTTTTTGCCAGAAGACAAACATTTTTCTGAAAATAGAATTAAAAAAATAAAGACTCGTACATGTGAAAAAAATTATGTTTTAACTGTTAAATACTTTTTGTTTTTATAAAGCGATACGTTTAGAAAGGATAATACTATTGGCTATTAATATTACGATGTGTTTCTATTAACTCGCTTTCTTGCATATCTCTCGGGGTGGAATTTTGTAACTGATTTCAAAATTGACTTCCCGATGAGCTAGAGATTTGAAATTTGGACCATAGCACAGAAGAGGATGACAGTGCATGTAAATGTGAAAAAAAAATTTTTTTAAAAAAGGAGGAATTTTATACTTTTTAGCCTGTTATAAAAACATGGTACATTAATTTTTTTTAATAATTCGAAATACTTCTTTTTAACCCTCTTTTATTAGTTTGACGTATGTATAGAGATGTACTGTATAAACTGACTTAGATTGACTTGTATGTATAGAGATGACTTGTATGTATACGGGACTCATTCGAGTCCGCATCGTTAACGAAAACGGGCACCGTAAGCGATGAGAATAAATGCCCTTCAGACCCGTTAATTAATATGCATTAAAAAACAAGACTAATTCCAGCAGCCACGTAATTCCGGCTCCAAATATCAAACTCAAGGATAAATTCAACTATGAATAAATGATAGTTTAAAAAACTAAAAAGAAAACGCTTTCATTGTAGATCGAACTAAAAATTGAAAAATAAAATATAGTTTTAAAGTAAACTAAAAAACACGCTTTTATAGTCAATCGAACTAAAAAGTAAATAAAATATTCTTAATATAAGAATAAAATGATTAACGAAAAAATTAATGTCATTGGAGGAAAAGCGTGGAGTGCTGTGTATTACATTTTTACACTAACTCTGCATTTCGGAATAGAAGTAAGAAATTATAACAATTTATATAGAACCCCCTCCTCACCCGCTTATATCTCAATGACGTTAATTTTCTTGTTAAACATTTCATTCTTATATTAAGAATTATTTTTACTTTTTAGTTCGATTCAGTATAAAAGCGTATTTTTCAGTTTTTTTTTAAACTATAATTTTTTTCTTCTATTCAAGTGGTTTCCAACATTAGTATGTATTGCAAAACTTACAATATTATATTAAGTAAAAGTTTGGAAATATTCGCAAAAAAAAAAAATCTGAAAATTGTGAATTATACATTAATTAAGAATATGCAGAAATCCAAAATAAATAATGTCCATTTTTGTGAACTTTATAATATTTTCTGTTGTCCTGTTCAGTTTGAAATTTAAGATCCAAATATTAGGTTTGATATTTAATTAGTTTTTAAGTTATTGTGAAGTTTCTAAATGTTGTGTTAAAACTATAACTGTGTGTTTTTCTCCGGCTTTTATTTTTATCGATGTGATTTTTAATTTTATAAGATACCTTCTACTCAAGATATATTCTTGTCATTTCTTGAAACTATCTCCATATAAACGTAATATAAAGTAACAATTTGAATATAGATATGAAAATCCATATTAAATTTTTATAAAGTGTCAAAATTAATATATTTATGATTAATGATTTTTTTTCCATCTTTTCACAAATTTATTTTCTGGAGTTATTTTTAAAATGCATTAATGATTTAGAAATTTAACTCTTAGCAATTACTTGTTTCATCTAATCCATGAAACAGTTTCATTAATCATGTAAATTAACTAAAGTATCATAAACTGAGTACTTTACTATAACTAAATAAACACTAAAGATCAATATATATTTCTTCAGTATTTTTTAATTTAAATAATGATTTACAAAAATAAATTTTTAGTCTTATCAATTTCCTAGAATTAACTGAAAAGAATCATTAAATAATACTGAATCCGTTTTTCTTAAAAAAATTGTACTGTGTAATTGTATTGTGTCAGTATGTGCAATGCGATAATTTATTAAACCCTAATTATTGTCACAAAAATTTATGACTGATCAATAATTTCTAAGCAAAATAAATTTAAGTTATAAAAAATGCTGATTTTTTTCTGAGTGGTTATCAATTAATTATAACATATATTTTGAGTTATACATAATACATTTTAGTTCATTTAATCACAGAATCTTACACATTATTTCATTTCACATTTGACAGCAGATGCAACATATTGTTTTGGAAAGAGACATGTGATAACAATTTTGGGATTTACACTCTGTGCTCTTCAGAGTGCTAATCGCGTTGTCATAGGGGTTGCTATTGTAGCAATGGTCAAGCATGGTCACATCAATCAAACAGTGCTTCGAAATACAAGTGAACTATCTTGTCCTCCGCCTGAGATAGCTCCCAATACCACACTTAGATCAAAAGTAAGTGAATATTGTTTGTTACTACAATAAAAGTTACATTGAGATTTTTTTTATTAGAGTTATTTCTTTTAATCAAATACACTGATATCTAAAAGTTATGGTTCATTACGTTTTTTTGAAATTATCAATAAAGATAAATATATATTTAACAATAAAATTATGATTTCATACGAATGAAAGTAGTACACGTTAAGTAAAATTTTGCTAAAAACGATAGATGTCACTTATATTTTAAAAAAATGTCCACCTATGTAAGAGTTGGAAAAAATGTGCAAAAATCAAACTTCTGCCTTTCCTTTTGACCATTTTGTATATTACTGATGATCTTCAGTAGAATTAGATTGAATAAGCAGGGTCTTTTGTAGGAACACGAGCAACATCACCTATGGAGGACCATTTTCTAGCTTTTTAGGCCCTTAAGAGAAGAAGCCATTTTATGCTTCAACAGATTATTTTGCTACATGAATCAAGAATCTCCTGAATATTTTGAAACAAGAATATCCTCTTTTAAGAAGCGATAGCTCCATCATAATGTGGATATCTATCTAAAACGACCAGCTGTGCGTGCCCCCTCTGAGCCATCCATTTAGAGATAGGCAAAGAAACACACTTCTTCCACCAGACAGTATTAAGCTTCTGTATACTATAGATGAACGCAGATCCACTCTAAGGAGGGATAAGGGCGTTGCTATGGAGAAACACACCAGCTACAATATTGTTCAGTGATACAGTTTCAGAGGTAATGGCATGGGGTCTCCATTTCTCAGTGGTTTCACTGACTTGAATGTGTTTCACAGAGGAATTCTGACTGATATGATTTATCTGGAACAAATCCATGTTTGATTTTATCTCACATATATACCACTGCTACTGATAATGAAGTCATTATGATGAAAAATAATGAGCTATATCCCTTAAGGGGGCATTGATAACCTCTCTTAAGATCACTTAATGGATAATATTGCACATGTAATGGATAATATTGAAATGTTCATGCACATATGTAAGTCTTCATGAATGTATTGCATATTTTTCTAGATTTCATATGATAGAGTTTAAATTAGTATAGATGTCTTAGCTATAATTTATTCCCTTATTTTAGAATAATTCTCAATTTATAGTAATTCTCGTGTAATCCTACTAAGGATGTATTGTTTGTGAACTAAGATGTTTTGTTTTCCAGTTTCAAGGCGAAATGGAATGGGACTCAAAACAGCAAGGATACGTCTTAAGTGTAGGCTTCTTTGGTTTCCTTCTAACGTTAATAATAGGAGGAAAGGCTGCCGATACATTAGGGGCTAAGTCTCCTTTAGTTGTGTCAAACATCATCATAGGTTTATGTACTTTTCTTTCTCCATTTGCTGCCTGGTGGAGCATTTATGCTATTATTGCAGCACAGCTTTTGCGAGGCTTAACACAGGTACCTTCTAAAAGATTTTTCAAAAAAAATCTTGAAATTAATTTTATTTAACCGTCAAATTATGTTAAGAAATTTAGAAATATAACCATTGCATATCTTTAAGTAAAATCTAAATCATCAGTCAGATATCATTTGCAACTAATTACTTTATTTTTCGAAATCCTGAGAAATTTTTGTTATGAACTGCAAAAAGTTGAAAATACTTTTATGTTTTACATTCATTTTAGGGTTTTCTTTAAATGTAATTTTAAAAAAAATGATACTTTTATTATCTTTATTATAAATTAAAGGGTAAAAATTATAATATAAATATTAAATTAACAAAATGACATGCATAAAAATAAGTCTACAGCAAATTCAATTTAATTAAAAATAAGAATACGACAAATTTTACTACCGTTTTAATACAAAATGACGAAACATAAGACTTGAGTTAAAGTATTTAAATAATTTAGTTTGACAAAATTCTTAGAAAAACGTTATTTCTTAAGAAGAAAATAAACAACTGATAAATTATTAGTGTAGAAGAAATAATTTGATTCGAATATTTGTAAATTACTGTCTGAATGTACCTTTGATTATTTTCGAGATTCAACTATAGATTTCTAAATGTTAAAAATATTAACTAAAATATGTACACAGATTATTATTCCCTTATCAAATCATAAATAAAAGGAACTTTAGTTTAAATATGTATGTGCACGATTTCGTCGTTAAGCTTATTAATTAAAAATACAAATTACATTTGTGAAATCTACATCAAAGTAAGATAAATGGATATAATTACTGATATTTCAAGATAAAATAAAATTGTTTAACGTAAGAGGAGAAATAAATATGTGGAGATGCCATAGTTTGAAATATGGTAAATGAAAAAATTAGCGCAAGAGCATAAATGAATTTGGTCGTATATGATATTCGTATTTTTATTATATCTCTAGCAATTATGAATTTCGTTGGATAAAATATTTTACATGAAAACGATGTGGACATATTATTTCTTTTTAGAAAAACAATATAATATTCAATGTAAAAATTTAAGAAAAAAATTAACTTACAAAAGTTTAGAAATAACATATTAAACAACTTACGTTACTTCATATAGGCATTTAAATATTACTTTATCGTTTTCAGGGTTTTTTTACTCCCGCTGTTTATAGATTAATGAGCGATTGGTATCCAAGAAGCGAAAGAGGTTTCTTGTCAACTCTAGTCCTATGTGGCTATGCATTTGGTGTAGTCATTGGCGGAATAGTGACTGGCTGGTTATGTGATGTTCCTCAGTTGGGATGGCCATCGGCTTTTTATTTTTGGGGCAAGTACTGCAGAACATCTTATTTATATCTTGCAATCAGAAAACTTCAGTCAATATTAAAACGGTTTTTCATCATTTACTGTATTATTTTCATTGACTGAATATCAGTGTTGCTTTTGCCAATTATTTGAAGAAGTTAACAGCCATATTAATATACTTATTGAATCGTCCTTTGTGCTTGTATTCAGCATATCGTTTTATTTATTTGTTTACATTCTATCTACATGTTTATATTAATATGTGCGATTGATACCCTTAACTTTAAAAAACATTAAATCGTTGATCTTCTGCCATTTTAATACTCTTATTACTTCAATTATTCTTAAGTGTTTATGACTTTTATATATTTTTTTAGTTTAGCAAAATTAATAAATATAAGGGAATATAATTTTGGGAAAAAATAGTTAGCATTTTTTATTCGATGTTTTTAAGCATATCGTAACAACAAAAATGTAAAATCGTTTATTCGAACAAAAGTTTTGAGAGATGAATTGTCGAATCTATTGGTTAAACTAAATATATTTTATTGTGTTTTTGTGAGTCGAATTCAATATTAATTTTAGTAGGATTCCACAAATTCGATTTTTCTTTACACTAATACATTGATTTTTATTATTGGAAGTAAAGATGGTGTTAACAGTCAGTTGTCTTCTGTAAGCTTTACACAACTATTAATTGCTTGTGCGTAATGCATATATATATAATGCAATACATTAATGGTGGAATTGTTTAATTATATACGTTATGTAAGGATGTTATGATTTTTTTTTAATTTTAAGGAGCATGCACTACGGGGACTGCTATTTTACTTCAATTTATACTGTACGAAATACCTCAAAAACATCCCACAATAACGGAAGCAGAACTGAACTATATTACCGAAGGACAAGATAATAAGATGGCCAAAAAAGTATGAATGGTAGTTGATATTTATAAAGTCAATTTTTATTATTTTAATTAATTTTATTTTTGCACAAACACAACAAATATAAAGCGCATTTTCACACAAAAACATGAATTTTGATTTGCTCAACCATAGTATTATAAGATTTCATAAGGGTCGCGGGTTTATATGCAGTCGATGAGGAAATCGAATCATCAATCTTAGTTTCACTTATTACTTAACGTGGAATAATGACATTGATGGACCCTAATAGGAATCCATCCTCAAAGCATTTTTGCTAAAACTGTTGAAATAAATATATTAAATATAGCCTAAGGTTTCGTTAAAGGCACTTGAACATTGTTTTGTTACAATATCCGTTACGATCTGGGTTATTCTGATGTAAAGCTCCTTTGATCAAATGTCTTATAAACAATTTCTGATTAACATGCTGATGAATTATTTTTTTTTAATTCTTCATCACCCTTGAGTAAATTCTTCTTCACAATGGTGCAATTAGCACCCATGAATCGATTTATTATAACGTATATATTACATCCTATATATACATAGATTGAAATATAAACTGTAATAGACAGGGAGAGCATTAAAGATGGAGCTGATTTTTAAAAAAAATCATATTATCGAAATTATTATACATTAAGTGATATATCAATGTAAAGAGAAATATATCATTTTTTTACCAATGATCAACACAGGTGTCAGCAAATTTAAGGTCACTATGATTACAAATTGAAACATGAAGGCATTGATATAGAAAAGGTTTTGCGTATAAGAGAACGCACGTATTTTCTCGGATATTTCGTTGCAAAGTGCTTTTAGAAATCGCTACGGAAAAGAAGCACTTACAAGAGCCTTCTGTGTTGGTATCATCAATTTAAAAAAATCAACAGGTTACTTGCGTAAAAAGAAAAGAAGTAGACAGCCAAGTTTCTCGGAAGAAACAAGGCAGAGGTCGAGAGATGTTTTTGTTTGAAGTCCGTGGAAGTATAAGAGAGTTGCCGCCTGTGAACTTGTAACGCCCCTGAAAACGGTATGAAAATTTTTACGAAAATAATTGAGAGAATTTCAATCCACATCATTTGCAACTGACACAACAAATAAAAAATATTTGTGCAGCATTAGAAACTATTAATAGGTTGAGAATAGAAAATGTATGGAACGAATTTATTACAGATATGATGTATGTCGTGTAACAAAAAGGTCACAAATTGAATATTTGTAACTGAAAAAAAATAGTATATTACTCTTTATATCCATATATCACTTATTGTAATATGTGCAATATTTTGATAATATATTCTTTAAAATCATGTCCATCTTTTGTGATCACTCTGTATATTTATATGTTACTTTTTCAAATTATTGCAGTAAATTAATGTAGAGAACCATAAGGACTATTAAATATTTGTATTTTATGAATAGAAGTCGCGTACAATGATGAATTTGCTAGGTTTTATTTGTACTGCGCTACTCTGTCAATGTATGTAAGTTCTAATATTTTTTGCTATCGTTTTTGAATTCAAAGCACGCGCATTTTTAAAAAGTTGTATATGGAAATATAATAATAATGACAGAAATAATAGTATCTTGTGGATTTACATTTAACGGCAGATACGCATTATAATAGATGATCTATTTCATCCATTAGTGTATGAGAGTTAGAAGGACAACTAGCCGTAGTCAAAACAAAACAATTTATTTACTATTCGCAACAACACTAATTCTACAACCTATGATAAGAAATGCACCAATTGATAATTATTAAAAAAACGGAAGAGAAGAGATAACTGGAGAAATAATAAATCGAACCATTTACACTTAGCACTTCCAGGCAATACACATTCTTATATGTGAAGATAATTTCTAAAGTAATCCAACACAAAACGGCCGAATCCAATTTAGCAACTAATTGACCAAATCGTCAAAATTAATACTAACCAAATAATCTACGAAGTGCTCTTGCCTAGCTTTACTTTATCTTATGTTAACTTCACGCGATCCTTCAGCTCTTCCCCCCCCCAAACCGGTCTCTCTCCTAAAACAGATAGCTAATACTTAAATACATGACATAATTTACCTAGACCATGTCTTCTTCGGGAGGTTGTTTTCAATAAAATAATATTTGAAAAGTTTCCCCAAAAGGATTGTTAGGAAAAACTCAGGTAGGTTAGTTACAGTAAAAATGTTGTTAATGAGTGATATTATTTACTTAGAAAACAAATTAATAAAAGCCCCGATAATAACCGATGCGTCTCTAAATTTAATTTCAATGTGTGCTCATAAATTACTTTATTTGATTCATTACAATCTCTGGTCATGCCAAGTAGCGTTCTATTGTTATACATTTAAGCTGAGAGCCTTAAGATTCAATTAAATAGTAGACTTAATCAATCAATCTTAAGAGATTAATGGTTGTTTTTAATCTATTTTGTGATACTTTTCTTGTTCTTCAAATATAAAAATCGAACATTTTAAACTAACATCCTTATTTGTTTTTTCAGTATAGTAAAACATTATTATATTTAAAAAAAAAAAGAATAACTTTTTGACTTTGAAAATCCAAAACAGTGCAATTTTTTCTTTTCAAAATGCTTCAAAGATCTGTTGAAAGAGCTTTTTTGTATTCTATTTAGAGGCCTCCAACCCATGGAAAAAGATATTCTCATCCTCTAAAACTTATGCTTATTTCTATGGATTTTTCGGATACTACTGGGCTGCTTCTTATTATATGTCAGTACATCCAACCTTTGTGGGAACAATTTTACATTTCACCATGACTGAGGTAAGTAAGCAGTAATATTTTAAAAGTTCTAATTCACTTTAAGCTAAAGAACTCTAAAGTAGAAAGTAAAATACTAAGTATAAAGTAAACCTTTTTGAAATATGTACACCATTTACTGAACCATGAACTGGCTCCTTATTACGTTAGCAAAACATCTTGGATTTACGCATAATGCCACTTTTTTAATTGGCCATTTTTAAGTGTTCACATCAAATTCATGCAACGTTCAGTAAGTGTCATTTCAAAATAAAAGTTATTTTTAGTGTTTAAAAATGTTTTAAAAAGTTCAAAAAAATTTTAATTTTACAAACATTTTGCAACAAATTAAAAACATTTTTGTATGAATTTATTATTAAATATTAACCTTTATGATATACAATTAAAACCAAATATCAAATATTAAAAATAAGAAGAATTGTGAAGATGATACCATATCTCCTTAATATTTTTGCACAGAATTTCTTCCAGAAATTTTAATGATACATGATTTGTTACGTCGTGGAATTCTTAATTTAGAAAAAAACCCAGAAAAACAAGAAGGGATTTCAATAATAAGGTGATAATTCATTAAAAAAAACGCTGGAAATATGTGATTTCTAAGATACAAAAGAACAATAATCTTATTCATAGATATTCTTATGCATTCCTGTTTAGTAGATTTACAATATAATATTATTTTTACACCGAAAGTGATAAGTTGGTGGAATATATAAATGTTTTAGTAACATCCTGGGTATCTCATGATTTAAAAAAGACTTTTAAAATTCTTTTGAAAATTATTTTGCCTAAAATAGTAAAATAATGGTACTTATATTTACTATGTGAAGCAATATCATGTAATAACTCCAGAAGTTACAGTGTCAAATAATATATTTGGACAATAAGAGAGGGTAATGTAATATATTTGAAATCTAACAGTTTTATTGAATGTATTTTGTAGATAGTTATATAGTGGCACATCTCTATAATATATAACTTAAAATATATTTGGACAATGAAAACATATACCAATGCATTTGGAAATTGGTACCTATTATTGAGCTGGAACTAGTATTCTGCGAAAAATTTTTTTAAAGTAACATTTTGGTATATATCTAGTACAATCTTATTGAGAGGGTAGGGAATAATTGTTAACGAGGAATCTCTTCGCATTGGAAGATGTACATTGCAAGTAATTGGTCAAAGTTAGTTATAACAATTGATGGAGATTGAACGTAAAAGATGAGAGGATACATATCACAGATTGTTTTTCCTGAGTTTTTGGAGAAACGTAAAAGGTGGGCAATGTTTTTTTTCTATGATTACCGCAAAATAATTTAATGCTTGTAAAAGGTCAAATTATACCAGTTCTGTCCACCAAATGTAAATGCAATCTAAAACCTTATCAACAGCTTCTGTTTTTTAATCATCAGTATATGGATGTAATTTACCTTTTTCAAATTATTTTGTAAGCTGATACTGAAAGGATATTAAATCTCAAAGAACTATTACAATTAAAATGTCTCACACATGTAAAATATACCATTTCTATTTCATTTTAAAGATATTTTAGATTTAAAAATAATAAATTTTAGGAGTTACTTATTGCGGACTGGATTTGACAAAGAGTATTTTTTCATGATTTTTAACTATTGTAATACGCACTATTACTATTTTGTATAAGGTACTATATGAGGAATGATCAGTACAATTATGTTGTACATGCACTTCATGTTATTATTTACTCCATACAAATTTTTATAAATTTTTATATTTAAGGAAATTTCTTTAATTTAGAGTGTAATTTTATTCAATTAAACCATCATTTAATGAGTCCAAATTCATTTTACAAAGTTAATTTTAAAACCCCAGACAGGTTGAATTAAAACTAATTTTAAATATAATGATGTTCTTTGACGAGATTCACATAAACGCTCACATTAACGTTTTGAAAGGAAATAAAATTGATTGTAGACTAGCAGTCCGCATAATTACTTCTTTTTGAGGAAGTATGCATATTTTGAGGATAACCACATCACCTAGTTTTCTTTACAACTGTTAAAATAAACATAATTTTTTCTAAACTTTTTCCTGTTCTTCTGAAGTTGATAATTGTTTTACTTTTAACTTAAGAGACATGGGGCGTTGTACGCAGACATTTTTAATTTAATAATTTTCACACTTTTTTTAGTTGCCTCCTATGTGTGTATACTACGTAAAACAGATTTTGTGCTAGCAATTTCATAAAACAGTGATCCATTTAGATTTTTAAGGAAAACATTCGTGACGTACTTTGAAAATGCTACTCCTCTTACAAAAATTAGTGTACAAACATGAAATTTGATTTACATGTACGTCAAACTATGTGTTACAAAAGTTAGTATGGCTTTTTACTATAGCAAGATTGGTATTCGTGCAATACTTCTTTTTATGAATGCTTATTGAAAATTCCTTAAAAAATTTAAAAATTTTGAGTTCAATTATTTTTTAAAAATAAGCATTGGTTTGATTTAAAAATGCATACCAACTTTTGTTACAGGTACTGTTAGGAATATGTAAAAAAATCAAAGATCTAGGCACAATAGAAAGAAAACATTTGTGTTTTAAATGAAGACAAACTAGTTATTTTATCTTTCTGAGATAAGTAAGTTTAAAGTTTTGATTTGCATAGGGATGTGAGTAAAAATGAAAGCAAAAGCTATCATATATCTTTGCTATTTAAGTTTAGAGCTTCCCAAATTTGTCAGGTTATAGAAAATTATCTATAGAATAATATAAGCTAAACAATTAAATTTCCTTTTTTTAACGACCTTTGTCAATTGAATCGCACTGTGTCCCCGACACTTCTTAAGACAGCACTTCCCAAACTGTGGGCATGCCCACTAGAGGAGCGTGATAACCCTACTGGGGGGGGGGGCACCAGCATATCGAAAATAAAAGCTTCAAAAAACTAATTTACTGGAATGAATTAAAACAAAAAAAATTCTGACATTATGAAAATACACTGATATAATTTATACATATCATCTGGCAATATTACGTCATCTCCACTTCAAGCTATCTTTGATCCTATAATCAAATAGAAAAAAAACCAGTTTGTTTGATTTGCTGTAATTCCACAATGAGAGATTTTTTTATTACGTTTTATTTTTAAACGTAAAAGCTATCGTAATTCTGCATTTATTAAATTTAAAGCTTTTACATTTTGTGAGGTTAAAGAAAAGTATATAAACAATAATTTTGGCTAAAATTAAATTAAATACGTTTTTTTGACCAATTTGTGTCAATTTATTCGTACTGTGTCCCCTTAGGAATGAAAATAAATGATATCCAGTTCAATAACAGTTTGATTTTGAATTAACTATTAAATAATTTTAAAATTAAAATTAACAACTTCATACTTAACAATATTTTATGTAGAGAATCCACGAATATTAAACTGAACACTGTTTTTTTCTCAGTTTTATGAGATTATGTGTTCATATATTCTCTTATATCTATGTAATTATATGTATCATAAAGTTTGCACCAGCCAGAAAATACTCAGCCGAAGTTGATAGGAAGTATTTAAATGAATAAAATTAAATAATAACTCCTAGAAGAAGAGCTTTGTGAAAATTGAATTTTCATTGAAAATTCACTAATACCTGAATAACATCATATTTGAGAAACGTGCTAGGTGTTTCTTCTCTATAGTACCATTTCAATAACATTTTTAGCACTCAAAATCTAAAAAATGAATCCTACATTCCATATTTTTTCTCAATGATTCACTATACTGTGAGTCGTCGAATATTGGCAATAAAATAATGTGTTATCCATATACTGAGCAGTGGGGAGTTTCAAAGGTTCATAAACTAAAAAATAATTTTAAAAATATATATACGGCTCATCTGAAAACAAACACTTCGATTAAATTATTGAAATTAATGCATTTTGGCACAAGCAATGCTTTATCCAAAATGTAGGAAAGGGAAAAATGCTTATTTGTTGTGGAATTTAATGTTAAAGCTTTGTTCTGTAAATGCTCTAGAACGTTATATATTATTTACTGTAAATTTCATAAATTTAGTTCATTTAGTACATAATTTTCACAGAATGGTGTCGTTTCCTGTTTACCTGTTTTGATGACCGGTATCAGTGGCTTAATAGCAAGTTTGGTGTCAAATTGGCTATCGAAAAACAATTATATTGGAGTTGATAAATTAAGGAAAACTTTTACTTCTGTAGGTAAGAATAAAATAAAACCATCTAAATTTTAGAAATTGACCAATAAGTAATTAATAAAAACATTAATTACTTAATTTTAAATGAACTAATAAATAATTAATTCATTCATTAGTCCATTATTTTTTAAAGGAATTATTTAATTTTCTTTAATAAAGTATACTTTACTTCCAGGAACATTTTCAATGAGAAATTGTAAAAATAAAATAAATTAAAATATTTTTTTTTTACTTATTGTTGTTAGTATTTCATCATTATTTTTATTTTAAAGAATATTTAGTTACTTATATATATTTTTAAATATTCTAAGATAGGTCATTTGTTTTTAATTTTAGGTGCTTTTGGATTTTCGGTATGCGTAGTGGGGATTATTTTGGCTGGCTGTGACACTGTCATCAACATTTTGTGTTTTACTTTGGCTGCATTTATAATAGGAGTATCACTATCTGGTGTTGCAATAGCAAGTATTGATATGTCTCCAGTGTTTGCAGGTGAGCATAAGAGTAATTTTTACTTTCATCTCATTTTCAAATCCTAGCTTAAGTTCTTATAAATAAAAGGGGGGGGGATATCTGTGCTTTTTTGTAATCTGATTGTGAAAACATTTTGCATCATAATTTTATATATTTAAATAGAATATTTAGAAAAACTAAATAGTAGATTCTAAATATTTACGCAAGTAATACATTGTTTCACATCACAGGCTGCGGTTGACGAATGATACCTTACTTTCGAATGGCATCACATGTAGTATTCAAATGTATTTTAATCGTTTCATTCCAATTAACCTTAGGTTAGTGTTTCTCATACTGTGGGGCGCACGTCCTTGGGGGCGTGGTATCCCTGTGAGAGGGGTGAAAGCATGTTGAAAAGTCGAAAACAAATGACTATTTTAAAAAATATACATTAAATTGCTGAAAGTAAACTAGCAAAATATATTCTCACCTGATAAAAATTAAAATTCACTTTACATTGATATTATACACCTATAAATATATCAGTACTGCGCAATGTAATTTAGAGCTTGCTTAACAATATTAAGTTAAGAGCGAACAAGTTTAATAATTACCCCATGGGTGTTTCATAGATAAATTTATATTCAAACATTAACACTTACTTTGATAAATTGTTCGGTTTATAATAAATCCCTTAAATGTCGATTGGAAATTACACGATTCTCTCCCCAATGCTCCAGTTTAACCCGAAGGCGAGTGTATGTAGTGTAGTGGGGGATAGAAGAGTAAAATGTCTAAGTGAATCCTCTGAAATAAGTAAACCCTTCGCAAACACTTTCAAGGTAATTTTTAAGTGTTCCAAACCTTCAGAATAATTTTATGAAAATATCGTACTTTGGAAATACATATATATATACGTTCGGGGCAATTAAAGCACTGGCTGAGCGAGACATTTACATACGCCGATGGTATGAGTGAATAAATTAAGTGAGTGATTATTAACGTCGTACTGTTCAGCTACACGAGGGGTTTTGGTTATGAACTCGTAGTTTTGAACCATGGTCAAGTGACGAGGACGAGACCTGATCTGTCACCCCCTCTCCTAACTACCACACCATACCAAAAGGAGGGCATTTGAGCTCTCGACAGATGTAACGTGCATCACGAAAGGGAGGGTCTTTAGTGGTACTGGGCTCAAACTCATGACATGCCAGCCACGAGCCAATACATTCGCCGATGGCGTTGGAGAGGGTAATATGGTATTGTAGGTTTTGTTCAAAATGCATTATTTTTATATTTAAGGGGCCATGATTGAAAATTATAATTGAATATCGTGTCTCAAGCATTGAAATTTTGAGGAGCACTGCTTTAGATTATAGCTAGCTTCAAAAAGTAACTGCTTTGGAGTATTTGACTTTCAAATATTCTTTCTACTTTTTTTTTATCAACGATTGATAATACTATGCATCACTGGATAATTGGTATAAGATAACGTACTAAGTTGAGAAGATCTTTGTCGACCAGGTAAAAAAAAATATTCCACCTTCATTTCAGAAAAAGATATTTCCGTCAAGTGATTAGCACTAATTTGTTTTTATAGAATAATACATGGTTCTTGGAATGATTATACAGGAGAAAGAAACTGCATTAGTGCCATAAGAAGTTATTTACAACTTTTTAAATAACTTACCAGCACAGGTTATATACCTAACGAACATTAAATTCAGAAAAAGAAAACAAAAAGAAGAAATCTGAAGGTGGAAAAAAAATCAGGCTGATAAATAACATTACAACTCAGTCTTCTGACTATGTGGAAGTTTAAACATCATTGAATCTACATAAACGTTAAGATCAAATGATACATGTTTCAAAAACGCAGTTGAAGAATAAAAAACTGTTGGTACAGATTATCAAAATACACTTTTTCCTTATAAAAAAAACTTTAAAATATATTTCTAAATTATTTATATTTTGAATATTTATCTTTGCTCATTGTAACAGAATATCCTCTTGTAATATACCTGCTGGCCTCCGTAAATGCAACACCCTGAAAAAAGCACGCAAATTACATGAAATTTACAAAATGCATTAGCAGAGGTGAAATATGAAATGATTAGAATTTCAGCGCAGACACACATCACACACTCCTGTGGCGCCACCTCAAAGCGATACTTAAGGTTAGAGATTCCGACAATTTCAAGTTCGGCAATTGTGTTTTTCTTGTGGATTCTTCAAAAAACGATCAGTTATGTCTCGTACAAAACAGCGATCAGCTTTTGATCAAGTATCCGAGTTCGTCAGAGGAAGGATAGTGGCCTACCGAGACTATGGATTATATTTCAGGGAAATTGGTAGAAGTGTTGGACGAAACCAAACGACTGTAATGTGGATGTGTGAACGTTGGATGCAGAAGGGTACGACGGACCGACGTGGTCGATCGCATCCACCTCAATTCACCACTTCAAGTGAGGACAGGTAAATTGTGCGCATGGCAGTGGCGAATCAATCAGTCACATCACGGACCATAGCACATCACATTGAGTCTGTAACACATCATTCAGTGTCTGCGCGTACAATTCGACGCCGTTCACAGCAGAGTGGTATGTTCGCAAGACGTTCATTGCTTGGTCTATACTTGACGCAGAACCACAGATGTCTCCGCCACCAATGGTGCGACGAAAGATGGATGTGGGCGGCAGAATGGAATGAAATTGTCTTTACTGACGAGTCACGCATCTGTCTACAACATTACGATGTTCGGATTCAAGTCTGAAGACACCATCGAGAGAGGTTGCTGAACAGCTGCGTTATGCACCGCCACACTGGTCCTGCACCGGGTATTATGGTATGGGGCGGTATTGGATATCACTCTCGCACTCCTCTAGTACGCATTGCGGTACTTTAAACGGCCAGCACTACATCTCCGTGGTGTTGGAGCCAGTTGTCCTTCCTTACCTTCAGGGCTTGTCCACAGCCATATTTCAACAGGATAATGCGTGACCACACGTGGCACGCATTGTCCAAATGTTCTTCGTTAATCACCAGATTGAATTGCTTCTCTGGCTGGCTCGCTCTCCGGACTTTCATAGAAAACATGTGGTCCATGGTTGCTCAACAATTGACCCAGATTACACCCCCAGCTGCCACACTAGTTTAAATTTGGCAACGTGTGGAAGCTGCTGTATGTGCTGTACCCCAAGAACACATCCAAAGTCTCTTTGAATCAATGCCGAGGCGTGTGTCAGCGGTGATCTCCAACAATGGCCGCTACTCTGGTTACTGATTCTGGCAGGAACCACCCTTCACAGAAGTCTATAAATTTAATCATTTGATACTTGGTCAACATGTTATCTACAAAATAAATTTTGTTGTGCTATCTCTTGTCTTTCTTGGTTTTGCATTTATGGTGGCCAGCAGTGTAACTTTTATTGAAACTTTGTTTTTTTTGTGTTTTTTTTTTTTGTGCGAAAAAAGTTATCGTACATATAGCAAACCACATGTAGGTTTAAGTTTTTAATTTAATCGAATTAATTATTTTTGCAGAAAATAGAAAATAGGAAGTAATTCATTTTTCTTTAATAATAAAACAAATTACAGAATTACATAAAATTAACGAATTAATTTTGTAAAGATTTATAGCCTAACTCAAAACTATAAAGACACTTTCTTGTTATTGCAAGCATTTTATATGAAACATTATTAAAACATCGCGTTGAAGTTGGTTGCAAGCTGTTGACCTACAAATTAGGGTTTAATTTGAATTAATAATCTACCGGTACGCAGCTATGTCTCGCATGCGTCAGACGTCTGAGGCAAAAGTAATCTTTCCTTAGGTCAGTCTTTTTTCCTGTCCCTAACAGTTAAAATATTTACGATCGACTTTCTGAGTGATGCATAGAGAAGTGTGTCTTGAAGCACTTAATATAATTTGACCATCATTTGGATGGTCTACTTTTGATGTTGCGGGCTGCGGTGACGCTCGCGAGCGTATACAACGTAACCGTTTAATTCTCTAGCCGATATTTACTTGAAATATCTTGGCTGAGCTTTTCAGGTTGTGTCCATATTGAGCACAGAGGTATTAGTCTGAAATACCATCTAATGTTAAATTCTTAGGGCACTACTTCGATGTCAATTAATGATTTTTACATAAGTTTTTGATTTCGACCATCAATCTTCTGGTCCACAGCTACACGATGCATGGGTGAGACGACTAAGAGAAAAGGAACCCTATTAGGGAATGTCTTTAAGCATTTTAATTCTTGGATATGCTATTTGCTACTTATGGAGAGATTGGATCAATGCATATCCCTTTTCTAAGCTGTTTTTGCTTTCGATGGTATTTTAGAGTGATAATTAAAGAAGGTAGTTTAAGCCATTACTTCAGCAGTATGTTTTACGTCGCTTTGAAAGTAATTGGGGATTGTGCTTTAATAAGAGGACTAATTCAATTGAAACAGGTGTTCTAGCTGTTTGAACTACCAGTCTGGATTTATTGGGAGTATTTTAGTGTTGTAATCCAGTATCCTATACATAGGTCAGCTCTTTGGTGATATGCTCGCTTAGGCGAATCGCCGATGATTACTTTGGATATTGGTAGGGTAATGAGGGATTAGAATTGCTACCCTTTGAGTACAGAGACAAACACACCATGCACTCGTTACACGACTGAAACGAAAAAGGAATCCCTAATATGTTTTCTTGTTAAGCCTTTTTTATCCCTTTCTGATGTTTGCAACTTTTGGAGAAAGAGATCGTGCAGAAAAAACACTAAAATTAAAATTCCGTAAATTCATCGTCGTTTCTAATTGTGCTCTGACGTATGACTCCCTCACTTTTAGTTCATGTGTTTTAATAATTTTTGTGATAAATTTGTAGTTTAAATTTCTTTAAATGAAGGCGAGTTATTTGCTAAGAACAGTAGAAAGCATGTTAAATGTACTTCAAGTAGAAGAAAAGAAAATTTAGGGCATACGCATAATTATTCAAAATCACATTTTAGCAAGTCGTATATCGAGAACCAGAAATTTGTAAATGGAATTTTGAAAGCCAATATACATTTAAAGTAAAAAATTGTATTCTTCTGATTATTAGTCTCCAACCTTTAGAAATAACATTAATTTCAATACAAGAGCGATGTTCAAGCTCTATCCATAAACGTATGAGTTGAATTCTAGAAGTTAAAAAAGTTGCAACAAAACATCGCTTAAGGTATCCGACTACTCTAAAACTGTGAATTTTGTCAAAAATGGACATTTCTTTTATGATTGTATTTTATAGACCAGATTATTAGCTTTTGAAAAATACCAAGTTTATTATTTTCCGCTCATTAGAAAAAAGACTACAAGTTTTTTAGTAAAAGCAGATATTTTTAGTTTAACAAGATGCCATACTTCAAATCGCGTTTTACTCGAAATGTTGTTTTTCGAAAAAGCTCAAACGAAACCAGCGGAAAATAAAAGGGTTTTGAAAAAAATAATTAACTATTTTTTCCCTCTATACTCTGTATAATATTAGAAGTGTTTCAACCTTCAGAATATCAATCACTTTTTATTACAAAATTTACAGTCCCTTATATGAATATAATCACTGGATTTTATTAGCAATTTCATGTACTAACTAAGATAAAGTGCTCTAATTTTTGTAAAAATTAAAATATATCGCTTTTCCTAAAAGTCATTTCAAAAACTAATACCATAGCAAATATCATAATTGAAAAATTGAAAATTTGTTTATCAAATTTGGTACAAAATGGGCCGCGTTTATGTTATATTTTGTAAATTTTTACCCATTTTTCCCCCATTTTAGTAACAATAATTTCATTTTCTGTTCTTATTATTAGCACATTTTTCTTAAAATATACTAAACAAATCTAAAAACAACGACAAAAAATCCCTGGATTTTCATTTTTTTTTAATCAAAAAAATGTCTTATGTAACCGGTACCTTAACATTATTTTTAAAGTTAATAACTAAGCAATTTATCTTTAAAAATATAGATAAAATAACTTATGTATATATTAAGCATCTTTTCTTAAAATACAAGTTTCCAATTTTTTTTTAGAGAAATTGTCGAAAAATTGAATGTTATTGCGATAAAATGCTACTAACCAAGCGTTAGGATTGGTTTTGTTGCGAAATCCTTAGGATCACACACGTACAGTAAAATGTTGCGCTTTCCACTCATGTTTAATGTTTAAAGAATTTTTCCTCTCTAAACTTAGTAATAAATTGTATAAATGTTTTAATGCGTATTTAGTAGTTTGTAATAGTTTTCAGGAATTCCACTTATACATGTATTTTAAGTGTTTAATTCACTGTTTCTCAAACTGTAGAGCGCGCCCTCTGGGGGAAGGGGTGCGATCGTATCGGGTAGTCGAAAATAAAAGATCATTTCAAAAAATTATTTATTTACTCAAAGTAAACAAACAAATTACATGCTGACATTAAGAAAAATAAAAAAAAAACACATTTCAAAATATCAGTAATTCAATATATCAGATAATTCAAATGTATCAGTACTGTGCAATATCTTTTATAACTAATTTAACAATACTAAGTTAAGGACAAGTTTAATAATTACATGAGACACCATTGGTTTGTTATATTTTAAATCATATACAAAAAATTACACTTATCTCGATAATTTGTACAATCTATAATTAATTCCTTAAATGCCGATTGATAATTACTCGGTTCGTTCCCTAATGCCACCGTTTAACACTTAGTGGAGCGTATGTGGTGTATTGGAGAAGGAGAGTGTGGATGGGTAGAAAAGGAATAAATAAGTAATTTCTCTGAAACAAGTAAACCTTTTGTAAACTCTGTCGAAGTTTTATTGCATTTTTCGGAATAATTTTATGGATAACAGTGCACAAAAGCGAACATACTTCGGAAAAACGTATATATACGTCAGGGTCAATTAACTCACTGGTTGAGAGTCACGTTTATGAACGCCGGAGAACCTTAAGAGGTTGAAGTGGTATTGTAGCTTTAGCGCCAAGTATCTTTATATATAAAATATACGTGTCACAGTGTTTGTCCTCGATGGACTCCAAAACTACTCAACCGATTATAATATAATTTTGCATATTGTGTGATATTTCGTCCAACTTAAAACATACGATGGTTTTTATTTCAATTAATCACGCCATATTTTTTTTATTGCCGGAAATGTGAAGAATCCGGAAAACACGTTGCCAGATTTTGCGAAAATTCCCGTAGGGAAATAATCGCAAAATGTGGCTATGCTCATGTGTTTGTGGAAGGTGCAAACCAAAATACACACAAATTAAGTGTCTGGCGTATTACGGGGTGTGGAAACCAATTTTCGAGTCAAGTTTCCAAAAATAACCGTAAGTTTGCCGGATAAAGCCGGCCGACCGTATTTTAGACACACCATAACAGGGGTTTACATTAAAAGCCTTGAATCGTGAAAACTTTGACCCTGGTGTACTTCAAAATGAATAATCCGAATCTGATATCCAATCCTAGAAATAACTGTAACTTTGCCGGATAATTCAGGACGACCATTTATTACGCAAACCGTGCCAGGAGCTTGCCCTTAATGTCTTGGTGCGGGAAAAGTGCGTTTTTGTTGTAATTCGGGATGGTGAACGAGAGTTTGAAAACGAATTTTAGAAAAAATGTTGATATTGTGATGAAATAAACTTGCAGTCACAGGTTTGTTGCCAGTTCATCCAACGCCTTTTAAACCAATCGACACTATTGTTGATGAAAACAAAACCGTAAATTTTCCAACCAAGTTTTTGAATTCTCTAGATGTATCAGGAATGTCACCACATGATCTTCGGTTGGTTCCCTGGTTATTATCTGCGTAACTTAAATTCACCCAGATAATGGAACGGTGCACGTTTGATCATCAAAAGAATTATAACGGGAACTTCTTGAAGCAAACATTTTGTCTGTAAAGTTTAAACAAAACTTCGGTTCTAATACTACGGAATCTGTTGCCACGTACTCCACTGATACCGTCAGAATCTCTAATACCATTCAAAAGGCTTCAATTCCCGATTCGTTTGGCTTTCGCGAAAACCATAAATGAATCTGAAATCCGAACAATATTATTTTGATACTTGGACTTAGATAATCCATGTTTCTCGAATGGGCAACTATATATTAAATGCTCACGTGTGCAGAAACCATTAAATATATTTGAGTTAGCAAAATACGGGTTACCGAAAAATATTGTGCACCGATTAGCGATTAGTTATATAAAATTATTTGTTGTTATACTTTAAAATGATAAACATAATTTTAAAAATTGCAACGAATCAACGTTATTCACCACATTTATAAAATTAAATCTTTGTATGATGTTACTTAACGACTTCGTTAGTAATTCATGCATTATACTACACTCAAATAGGAGATAAATGAAGGGCAAAATTTTCATCATTTGTTGTTTTATACCTTATTTCTATCCTCCAAAATTATAAACGAAGATTAATTTGACTACATTGAAAATCTTAGGATAATATTGAACTAACGTATTAAAACAAAGCAACTGCAACGTGTGGGCGGGTCAGCTAGTATTATTATAGAATTCAATACATTGTTATTGTAGGGACGTGATGAAAATAATGATTGAATATTGGGTCGCAAATATTGAAAGTTTGAGAAGCACTGGTTTTTAATTGATTAGTGTTCCTATTTTTGAGTTTATGGAAGCAAACAGATGGAATGCAAACAATAATTTATTATATAGCATTGTTAAAAAAAATAAAAAACAATGTATGATATGAACGAAATATATATGTGTACACATTCGACTCTATTATGATCTATATGAAATGTCTACTAACTAAAGCCACTAATCACAAATTCAAACTAAACAAGAATTAAATTTCATTTACTTGGGGAAATTCTTTAAGCAAATTAAAACTTATGTTTTCGTGTTATTTCAGAATGAGACATGTCGATGCACACGCTTGCCTATGAATAGTAACTCTTCAGCATGATTAGCAAAAAATACTGTGAATCTGTCACCAGTAAGTGGTTGTGCTATTCAATACAGGTAGTTTTTAAAGCAAAGTTTTTTTAATTGAAATTGTGTTGGGCACTATAGTTCTTAAACATTATGATTTTCTACGACCATATTATGATAAAAAGTATTATTAGGAAACTAAAATTGATTTATGGAGGGAAATAGATGATATATATGCTTGGTTTTTGTTCATAGTCCCAATCGATGTGCTGTTATGATGAATTAAATTTTCCACGTATTGATTTGTCCGGATTGTTTGTGCCAATTTTTAAAGGAAAATTAAATTGCAGCATGGCAAATTTTTTGCAATGAATTTATTAACAGATAATAATAAATCTATACCCCAGCGATTTTTCTTCTGTTGGAAAATTTCATGTTTTCAGAGAAATGCTCAAGTTTTCCATAGAAAATTATTTCTACGTGTATTTTTCTTTCTAATTAGTCTAAAAAATGCGATTTTTCTGATAAAGATAGTTTTCTATTGATAAATAAAATGACGTGGCAATCTGAGAATATGGTATCTGAAGAATATGGAGGACGAGGTACAACAACTTAAAAGTATTTTTTAAGAAGTCTGGCACTCGCCAATCTAAGTATTGTCCGAATAGAACACACACTGCTGCGATTTTCAATTTTTTTCTTCAATTTTCTTCATTTACCTAACTGAGTACAAGACATTTCTGAATTTAATGTCTTATTACTTAATGAGAATTTATAATGCAGGTATCCTTTCCAATCCCAGCAGATGCAGAGCATGGCCTTCTTCGAATGAAGACAGGCTTTTATTGTGGCAAAAAATGGTTCATATCACTTTCGCTAAGGCTTTTTCCTCTCAACATTATTATAAATAATACATTTTCTTATTACCCCTTTATACATGATTGTAAAAGGATGCCTCATTTTTGCATTTATAGAGGGAATCGTAAATGTGTGGAAATGTGATCCATTACATTTTTATTCATTACATCGTGGGAACCCATACATCAAAATTGTTTGTATAATCAACCTTCATCATGGATGATGGAGTTTAATATTTAAAACACACACATTGTTCTCTTCTAATATTTCAACCCGATGATCATCAGCGGTAGAGGTCCCAGTTGTGCTTTCGTGTTGTCTAGGGTGGATATATATATCTAGTTTAAAATTTAGGAAACTGCTTCCTTAAAATTCTTTCAGCGACAGTACCTTCTTCATAAACAGCACATAGTAGCTTGTTTCTTGGTTGTTTAGCATTTTTGCCCTTCCAGTAAAAAATCATTAAGTGCCTTAAATAGGCGCTTTCCTTTTGCTTCTATATTCAAGGCGTGTAAAACTGACAAGAATTAATGTACCATAAACAAACTTTTTTCCATTGATGAGTACCGTTCCTTAAAAAATACACGCATACCATTTGCTGTCAATCATTTGGATATATATATATATTAAGATTTGTTCTTAAGAAGCCTACCAAAAATCGGCATAAACTTTGATGAATACCTATTACAATTTGGTTAACATTAATATTTCAGTGTTACGTTATTTCTTATTACTATTTCATGATTATTTTTGCACCTTTTCATTCACTATTTCAGAACAGTTAGGGTTCATTTATTTTAAAAAAATATATACAGGTATTTTGCATTTCATCTGTCTAATAAAAGTTGAATATTTATATAATTACATTTCTACAAAGAGTATAAATTATTTGTGATATGTCATTACTAAACCAATTGATCTGTAATCCATGTTTATTTTATTGAGATTATAGTAAGTATGTAACTGTCACTTTCTTAAAGATTATGCATTTTTAGTAATATTGTAATAATCCACGGCGGAATTATGTTTTTCCTCAGGTTTTTTGACTGGAATTGGGACTTGTATAGCAAGTATTTCAACTTTTATCCTTCCAATATTAACAGGATATTTAACACCGAATGTAAGTACTGACACAATTATATAATATTTTATGTATGATTAAAAATTGAGGTTTGTTATATTTATATAGAAAATTATAATTTTTAATGTGATTTTGTACATAAAATCTTATTGACGCTGATTTATGAATTAATGTAAATGGAATTGTTAAAGGCGATCATTTATCAAGCAGTAGTACATGGCAAAAGAAAGAAATAGAAAAAATTGGGAAAATTCGTTTAATTATTGAAATTTAGATATTGTTAATTTACAAACAAGGTTTAATCATGACATTTTTGTAAAATATACGCATATATAGTATATATATATATATCAATATATGGATAAAAATAAATGGTGAAAAAGAAGAAACGGTACAGTATATATAATATTCTCTCTCAGTGAAATGTATTTCTTACACACACACACATATATATATATATATATAATATATATATATTATATATATTATATATATATATAATATATATATATATATAATATATATACACAGGGTGGCCATAATTAAACTGCACGTGTTCAAGAGATCCTGGAGAGAAAACCACTGGAAATATTACTGTGAAATTTGGTATCTAAACGTTTCAGAACATGCGCAAGACAAATATGCAAAGAAAAAAAATCGCCATTTTCACCCGATAGATGGCGCTGTACCGTGTTTCAATGCTTATCGACGCCATATATGCACATTTTAAGCACATCGAACAGTATAAAAACAAGACCAAATTGAGTAATGTTCAATCAAGACCCTGAATAAGAAGGAACGTGTATTGCTAATGAAGATATTCTCTATCAGAATGGTAGCAATTATTCAGCTACTCTGAAAGAATACCAGCGTATAAAACGATTAAGAAGAGATCCAATGAGTTTGCGTCAATAGATTGAAAAAAATGATTCTAAATTTGAAGAAACAGGAGAATATTGGGCATTATTTCAGGCAAAAAATTGCGGCTTCCATAAAACCTGACGGGACCCCTGTTAGCAAATGCCGTACTAATGCAGGTAACAATTGCGCCGCTATTGCTACCCGTATTCTCGTAGTAGCAACAGCGACGCAACAAATTGATGATACTTTTACCTCTTACAATGTTATTATGCTCTGCCTATCGGTTTTGGAAGTTGTATGTGCCACCAGTGAGGGTTGAAATGCGGTACAGCACCATCTATTGGGTGAAAATGGCGATTTTTTCTTTGCATATTTGACTTGCGCTTCTTCTGAAACGTGTAAATACCAAATTTCACTGGAATGCTCCGAGTGATTTTTCTTTCAGCATCCCTAGAACATACGAAATTTAATTATGGCCACCCTGTATATATAAGAAATGCATTTGACCGAGAATATTTTTTACATGATTATTACCTATTATGTTTAAAATGACGTAGCGTAATTGAGGAGGCTTGGTACTTTTTGATATATATATAATTGTATATTTTTCATAAATATTTAGCACACACGTATAAAAAACAGAAGAGCTAGTAGCTTAACATTACACAGGCAAGAAGTTTCTTAAATCTTCTAGGAAGTTCTACTATGCGTACAAAAGGCCAAATAGAAGCTTTCAAATCGTATGACTTATTTTATTATCACCATAATTTTATTTTTATATTCGCCAATGATAATTTGAATTGTATTTTGTATTCTAATTCTAATAATTTCAGTTTTTATTTTCTTTACAGACTTATAATTAATATATTAATTTATTTATATACAAATATAAATATATATAATGCTGTATTTTCAAAGTGTTTTTAGAATAATACGCTGTATGAAGACTTTTCGATCAATGAATCTTTTATGAAATTGGACTTGGAACACAGGGAATGTACTATTCGTATTAATGCTATACATAAAAAAATGTGTGTTTGTATTCCAAATAGTAAATTTTCTTATATATTTTTAACACCTAAATTCCTTAAAATTCCTATTAAATTTCGCAATGTAACAAATGATTTTAAAACATTTATCGCTACTGCCTAATAATCTACAAAACGTCATCTACAAGCAAAATAATGAAGCTATAATTAAAAATAGCAAAGCTATTATAGAATTTTTTTTAAAATATAAATTATTGTATATATTCAGTTTATAGTTTTGATTTTGAATATCATTCAATTCTATTGATAGCAATGTTATTGTTAAGTTAATTTTAGAAAATCACAGTAATTGTAATCTTATAGTTAATTTCCATAAGCTTAAAATTCTCATAGATTTAGTATTAAAAGAAAATTACATAGTTTTGATGGTTAATTGTGTAAACAAACTAAAGTTTTGACTCAACGTGGTCCTGATATTAATAGTTTGGCTAATTTATATTCATCTTTTTATGAATATAATATATATTAATAATAATAATTATTATTATTTTTTTAGAAATAGAGATAATTGATTTGGTCTTGTTAAAAATAATTGCTTTGACCCCAATATTGACTTTTATCCCAATTACTTAAATTAATTTAAAGTTATTAATAATACATTTAAAAATAATTACTTAAATGGGACATTGTATTTTTAGGATTATAAATTACTTTGTAATATTTATGATGCAATGCATGCTTTTGATTTTGTTTTAACGTTCCTAAAAAGCCTTATTGAAATTTTAATATATATCAATTTCTACATATAAGAATATAATTTTTAACTATATGTATCTATAGTTATAATATATAAAATATTTATTCGCGATAAAGTTAAAATCTTTTTAAATTTTAATGACTTTATTACAGACATTGAATTGATCATGGGTGCCAAAATTATTTTCTTCAGAATTATATTTCTAAGGGTTTTCAGTGAAATGACAAAATGTAATAATACTTACATTTACTGTTTTTATACAGTTATTCAAAAGATAACGTTCCATGTTTAATCAAATTAACAATACTTTATTTGATATTAGTAATATTGTGCATGTTAGGAACTCATGTTGTTTCCAATAAATTCTATGTTAAATTTAAGGAATTTAAATCTATATTTATAGACTTACTTATTTTACGTAAATTTACTAATTTTACTTGTAAACGGTACTTCTAACATTGCATTTGTATTGCCGGGAAACATTAACTTGATGTTGTGTTCAAGAAATAAGATTTGTCATCTTCTAGTTTTTACTTTAACGATTTTAGCTCCCCTTTTAGTAAGCAGCCTAATAAATTTTATCGTTATATATTTTTATTTGCCAATAGTGTAGTTTATTTGGCAATAATTACATATCTATAATATATTTCTTCCTTTTGATATGGCTCTTGAGTATAGGAAAATTACAGGTGAAAGTTGGCTGGTCACCAATCATTGTCAGAACCTGTAATCTCGATTCCTAAGCCCAAGAGTTTGCTATTGTACAACTATGGTTAATATTTATTACTACTTGGCTAGATGTATATATATATACAGTAGAACGTCATTTATTCGAACATTTATTATCCGGAACATCAAATATCCGGACCAAAGTCCGGATACGTTTTCGTATAGTGCAATGCCCAACAGTTGATTCGCGTGAGGCCAAACGTGACGGGAAAACTTAAGGTGAAGGATATTTGGGGAATTTCAGTTGTCTTATTTCATAAACATGCTAAATAATGGCGAGATTGTGACTTCCATGCAAGAAGAACCCGACCCTGTGGAAGGTGAAAAGGATGAAAACTAGGACAACAGCAAGAACGAAAGTAGCAAAGGTCCTTTCAATGACGACGTGTTTCTACGTTAGAGACAGCTATGGAGTGAAACGAACAACAATCAGAGTGCTGTCCTACTCAACTACTGCTGCTGAAGAGAATCAGTAACCTTGCAGTGAAAAAACGAAGGTGTACAATGGTACAGCGAAAAATAAGTGATTGTTTTCAACAATCAAGGTAAAATTGCACGTTTTGCACCTATTTTGCTTTTTCTTCAAGCACGTTTCCCGCATGTGATGATTTTCAATATTCGTATAGTGTCCGGTTTCATATACTGCATGGATCGCATTCAGTTTTCGGTTATCCGAACAAAGTCCGGTCCAAATTGATTCGGATAAACGATGTTCTACTGTATATATTGGTGTAATAAATTAAAACAATAAAATACAAATTGTAATTCCTACAAAGCTAAGAATGAAGGAAATCGGATTTTAAAAAGTCCATCAAAACCGTTAATATATGTAGCTGTTATAAAGTTTCTATTTTTATACACTTTATTTTTAATTTAACTAATTAAAAGTGTCGAATTATTATTTTATTTTTCTTGCTTTTATAGGAAACCCTCGGGGAATGGCATTACGTTTTCTGGATAACTTTTACAGTTGTACTGTCAAGTGGATTTGTTTTTATAATCTTCGGTTCAGCTGAGGTCCAGCCATGGAACTTTCCTGAAGGTAAGCCATTGATGAAAAAGGTCACAGATGAAAAAAACAAAAATGCGACAGAGGATGTTTTACTTCAGACAAATAATTTACAAGAAATATGAAAACTGTGAATATTGTGCCTTTCATTTTTAAACTGTATCCACATACTTAAATATTGTTTCATTTTCAAACATTTGGAATATGTATTCTGTGTTAGATTCTTTTAAATGAAGTTTGTGTAATCAACTCCATTAATTAATTCATTTTATTAGTTGACATTTCTGATTAATTTGATTAAATTAAGAAGTCCGTGTGTTGGTCTATATTTATTTTCTTGACCTTTTCCTCGTTTCATTTTTAAACTTATGAAAAAAGATATTATGTAATGTATAAAAGTAGAAGAAAAATTATTTTAAAATTATGAGTGTAAAACTGCAGCCCGACGAAATGTAACACTGCGTTAAATATATTTTCTTTTCACTATTTATAACACTCAAAAATATTTTTACCAAAATGAGATTGAGCATTACACCTACAAAGTTTAGTAACAATTATTGAGGAGCATAGAATTACTCTAAGTAACAAATAGGCTTTAGTAGACAAAGACCAATAATTTGAACTGCAAAGCCGCAGGTGTTTGATTCGTATACAATTACACCACACAAGTTATATTATTTATAAGAAAAAAGTATACAAGTGCTAAAATTATGAGTTAAGTTCACAACAGTAGAAGAGAATTATTTCGTAAAACGACCAGAAAGCATTATTAGTAAAAAGAGGTGTGTACAGATTTTGTTGTTGATTCCCTAAATGGCTATCTCATGTAATCAATATGTTTCAATTCAGAACAATGCATCCTTGCAGCATGTTTCTTGCTAGCAGTTGCACTCGCCACACGGACAAGATGTGGTTCATGGATGGAGATCTAGCACAATTTTATATTAGATATAAACACTGAAGGAGTTCTAGATATAACGCATGGCAGATTAGATGAGTTGGTTCTGTGGCTTAGAGTCTTCACTTTCTCCAGACCACTTTATTCATTCGTGATTGTCGTTATAAGAATCACATTCATCAATTTTTCATTTGTTTTGCAGCTCGTTCTCTGTAATAAATAAAAAAACTTTTAAAGTTCACACCCAATAGCATTACAACTTGGAATAGGGCCAGATTACACCCCTAGCTGCCGCACCAGATCAACTTTGAAAACGTGTGGAAGCTGCTTGGTCTGCTGTACACCAAGAACACATCTAAAGCCTCTTTGAATCAATGTCGAGGCGTGTGGCAGCGGTGATCTCCAAGAATGGCGGCTACTCTGGCTACTGATTCTGGCAGGAACCACATTTCACAGAAGTCTATAAATTTAATCATTTGAGACTTGGTTAACATGTTATCTACAAAATATATATTGTTGTGTGGTGTGCATTTCTTGGTGCTGCATTTACGGTGGTCAGCAGTGTAATTTAATAAGACTACAAGGGTTTATTTATATATATGCATATACATAAGTTAGGAACAAGTTCAATAAAATTCATGGCTATCCCATGGATTTGTCATGCATAAAATTATATGCTAAATTTAACACTTAACTTGATAATTTGTACATTTCCTAATTAATCGCCTATCTACTAATGAAAAGTTACATGACTCGCTTTCCAATGCCATCGTTTTCCATGTTGGCGCGTGTATGTGGTGTATTGAGAGAAACGAGAAATAAATAAGGAAATCCTCTGAAATAAAATAAATTATTCGTAAACATTGTCAAGATCATTGCATTGCATTTAAAATATTCGGAATAATTTTACGGATAACACTGCTCAGAAATTATAGTAAATTGGACAGACGTATATACACGTTTAATGCATTGACTGAATGCGACATTTATATACGCCGGTCGCAATTAAGAGCTTAAAGTCGTATTATAGTTTATCGTCTAAATATGACATTGTTATTGTATGGGCGGTGATGAAATTTGTGATTAAATTTTGGGTCGCAAATATTGAAAGTTTGAGAAGCACTGGTGTATACAGAGAAAATAGAGAAAGGGATTGACAGAGAAATTCTGAGTTTAATTGTAGGAAAATTTATTAAAATGAGTTAATTGTTGTTAAATTGAGCTAACATGAAGACATTTGTTAGATACATTCAATTCTACACGGAAGGAAACTTTAGTTAAATATAAGTAACATTAACATGCTTAGATTCAGCAATTGAAACTGCACCATTCGTATAAATATTTTTGAATTTTATTGCATATAAATTGTTAAATCTACTGAATGCCTTCATTCGGATATAATTTCAACAGATTTAATATGTTTAAAAATCTACTGCCGTTTTCAAAAACGTACATGCAAAGGCGCATGCAATCTAGCAATTTTTGTTCCGTTTAGACAATCCCTTGTTAAAGCTTCGCATTTTCTTTTACACGGTGTAAAATGTTCACGTAAAGTTTTGAAAACTGATCCCTCATTGTTTTCTGAATTAAAAATTAAGTTTCAATTTTACAAAAAAATAAAAAAAATTTAAAGTTTTACTTATTATATCATTTAGATTACGTTTTTATCATTTAGAAAATGATATATTCTTGCATTGTATTAAAATAAATTCAAGTTGAACGTATCATCTTTAATCTCAATTTAAGACCTCTTTTTTACGATCTATACCCTAGAGCTTCATTTTATATCTTATTTCAAAAACGCAATTCCTTTTGTCTATGAAAAAGCAATTTTCGTTTCGAAAAATATATGTAATATAGAATAGGCAACAAAGAAAAAGACATTTTTTTTTTAAAACACAAGATAATACATATTTTTTTTTCCTTTCAGAGGAGAATTCCATAAATTGCTTTCATTTTATTCGAATTTTTTTTTTCTAAAATTGCTTTGTTTTTAATATAAAGAATAATTCATAAAAAGTTTAGTATCATAAAGTGTTTATAAAATAGAAAACAACCAAAACATAATATCTTCGTAACCTTATTTCTGTTTTAACACACACAACTTGATCTCTAAAAAAATCTTATAAAATCTTCTCCTTTATTCATTTCTTTCTACAAATATACTCACCTTTCGTAAAGGAAGAGGAAAACAAAAAGACATAAGAAAACAATATCATTATTAATGGCTCCAAGGAAAACAATTGTGATACAAATATCTTAATTTTATATCTCACGTAAAACAGTTAATTAACTTTTTAAACAATTTTCTCTTTAAGAAATTTTATATATATGTAGATAGATCCTTTTTTTATTCGACTTTTAAAAATATTTTTAGAAAAAGACGAAAAATATTTTCGAGTGTTATGATTAATATAGCATTGTGTGAACAATATTTTTTTCTAAGTGCGCTGTATTTTTTTCAATAATTTTTTCGCAAGCAGAATGTTTCTTAATCAATAATTAATTTACAAAGTGTATTACTCATATTATATTTTTCAGTACGTCAACCTAAGGTCATTGTGGTGTGAGTTATTTGTACAAAAATAAAATATATTGTCCCTGTATATATATATTGTTACGTTGATGAGAGTTGGAGGATTTTATATAAATCAGTTGCAAATAACAAGACAGTTCCTTAAAGGCGACGAGGATTTATTGTTGAAAATGCAATCCTTGAAATACAGGATTCAGCAACAATATTTGCATAGGGCTGATTTTTAGCTGATTTCTGTTGAAGGTGTGTAGACCTTCTGAGATATAATCATGCAGATTATATCTCAGAAGGTCTACACACCCTCAACAGAACTCAAACACAATTACCAGTGTCTAAAATACAAGTATGTAAAAGATTATTCCCAAGCAATTTTCCACCCTATTCAACAGCTGAGATAATCGGTAATCAGGGTCATGACAAGTCTACCAATTGCTAGTCAAAACCAGTCTAACTAACGTTCGGCGAGGATTTCTCTGTTTATAGGTCTTACGGATTATTTGAAAAAGATCCGTTTGCGCCATATGTCTAGAAATTAGTGGATTTCCCCACAAATTTACAGAAGAGCCCAGAGGGTTCCAAACTCAATACAAATGGTCACCAAGTCCCCAACTTGGTAGCCAAAAATGATGCCAACTTCGCTATATCGCCAAGATTTCACCAAGTTTCCTTTGAATCACTATTTTAAAGTAAGAGATGGGGTTTCTTGTGCGAATATTACAATTTAACTTGAAATAACTATGATATAGATTTATATAAATAAATTACTCTTTCAAATATAGATTATTTACACTATTTCATACAAAATTCGTTACAATATGTATTTTTTTTTGTTGCTTTTTAAAATTGTAGAAAGATACGATAGTTAATAATCGCTAGGTAATACACGATCCCTTATTGGCGTTTTAAATGTAAAAATTACCGCATCGAGTATTTTTAATGAACTGGAAATATTTTTAATCAAACTTTAACTAAAGGATCTTAGGATGTGAATAGTTCCAAGTGCTTAAATTGTTAATGTGATACTCTTCATTTATTTCTTTTTTTTTCAATTGATTCATAATTTTTTTTAGAAAATACTTGCTTGTATAGATTGACTCTAACATTTATAAACATCATTGAGCATAGAATTTCATACCACACTTTTCTTAGACAATTAATGAAATATAAATCATTTTAATGCTATTATAAGGCTAAATGCGATGAAACTCTTTTTTTAAAAAATGCACCTTGACAATATTTTTAGAGGCTACTTAAGTATTTTAAATAATTATTAAGTATCTTAATTTCTATAGATTTAAATATATACATACATCAAAGAATTATTAAGCAATAGTGCATCATATGAAAATTTTTTAAAGATTTTATACAGCAAAAATAAAAATTAAGTAAACAGCTATTAAATATTGCTAGGACTAAACTAATCCTGAACTGGAAATTCCATTATTTGTTAAAACTATAACAAAACTAATTTATCGAAATAATAATGTACTACTTTTTCTTTTTATATGTTGGTATTATTAAGAGAATTTCATATAAATGTGTGCTACTTTTTGGTTGGAATAAATAAAATGTCTTCTTATATTATTATTTTGGAGGAATATTTTTTTCTATCTTCTTAAAATTGCATTTTAGTTTTAAAATTAAAATATAAAGTACTTCAATAAAATAATTAATCATATTATTGTCATATTGTAATCATAATGTGAAATGAAACGTCGTAGAAACAATTACTTGCTCAGAAAATACCGTATTTCTCTTTCAACTTTCTGTTCAATAAAAGTATACTTAAATGTATTTCGTTTAAAAAAGATCATAAAACTTTAATTAATTCATAAAATGATAGTTTTTAGGGAGAAAAAAGAAGACAGTGCATACTAAAATTTAATTTAAAAATGTGCGATACAAATATAAACACAAAACAAACGAAAAATGCTATAGAGTTCTTATGAGATTTTTAAAAAAAATGCATTATTCTTACCAGATTAGGTTATGAATAAATATCCTTAGGTAGACCCTGATCGATTGTATGTGTTTTATTGCATTGAACCATGAAAATACTCCATAAAAAATGAATTAATACTTAGTCAAGAAAATTAAGAAAAAAAATATGCAATTGTATTCTTAAAGAAACTGAGATTTTTATTCTAAATTACTGAATTTGAAAAAATACATTTAGCACATTCATAATCTAATATTGCTCAGTAATATATATATATATATATTATCTTAGGTATATAACTATTTTTAGTATATTTTTTGAAATATATATATATATATATATATATGTATATACACTGGTGTTCAAAAGTTAAGAATAAATCGTAAAATGCGAAAAACATAGAGTAAATGTTCGTACAATTATTCCAAATTTCTTGTGGATATTAATTGGGAGCAAAAGAAACATTGGGTTTATGCAAAACTTTTCAGTCGACTACGTCCTGCGCGAAACACCGGAGCATGTCAGAACGCGGAGAAACTGATTCACGCAGCATAGGCAGTTCAGACGTTTTGTGCAACTGCTGTGCGAAGAAACGTTGTTAAACATCAAACAAGGCGAATGATGGCACAAAGACGCCAATTGGACATGTTTACGAACAGAAGAATCGTTGGAATGCTGGAATCCTCACGATCACAAAACGAAGTGTCTCGAATTCTGAATGTGGACCAGTCTGTGATCTCAAGACTGCAGCAGAGGTTTCAAAGAACGGGAGATGTTACCCGACAACCAGTATCAGGTCGACCAAGAGTCACAGCCCTTCGCCAAGACCGATATCTGGGAATAAGTGCACGGCATCAGAGGGGCAGTACTGCCAGAGCACTGGGTTCGGAGCTCACAGTCGCCACAGGAATATGAATTTCGAGACAAACTGTTTACAGGAGACTCAATCATGCTGGCCTGTATGCCAGAAGACCAGTAGTTTGCATTTCCCTCACGTCTGCGCATAAACGTGCTAGTTTGAACTGGAGTTTGAAATATCAACATTGGAGTGTGGGAGAGTGGGCCAATGGGATGTTCAGTGACGAGTCTCGGTTTAGTCTGAGTAGTGATTCTCGGCGGGTAACGATATGGATTGAACGCGAAATAAGTTTTGAACCAAGAAACATAACGGAAAAACATCATTTTCCATCAAAGGGAGCAATGGTATGGGCAGGCATCATGATGGATGGCCGCACAGACCATTTCTTTGACACGGGGTCTGTGACTGCTCAAAGATACAGAGACGAAATTCTTGAGTCTCATGTTCACTTGTTTCGAGATGCTGTCGGTCCTGACTTCATATTCATGGATGATAATGCGTCATGTCACCGATCGGTGCTGATTGATGACTTCCTTGAAACGGAGAACATCCAGCGCATGTCGTGGTCTGCGAACTCCCTGATTTAAATCCTATCGAGCATGTATGGGATATGCTCAGTAGACAAATTGCAGCTCTTTCGCATCCACCAAGCTCCGTTACAGAACTGAAGACAGCTCTCCAAGAAACTTGGAACCGATTGAGGCCACAACTCATTCATCTACTCATAGCAAGAATGGAAAATCGCTGTGCAGCGTGCCTGGCTGTTAGAGGTGACCTATTAACTGACGCCTTATTAAACTGCAGCATCAGTATTTTATTTAATGTTTTCTTTCAGTTTTTCTTTGAAGTGTGAATCCTTGTTATGCTCAGTTTTCTTTCAAACTGTTACTTTGGATAATAAAATTAATTATTATCATTCTTTTGATTTGCTTCCTAATTTTATAACCATTGTACACTCGCATATCACGTTTTCCGCCATTCTGATTTACAGTCCCTTCTTTATTCACATACTTATCAAATATACTTAACTTTTCGACACCAGTGTATATATATATATACAATATATATATATATATGTCGTGGATTTTTGAGTGAACTTCAAGACATTTTAATTTAACCGTCTTTATTCCATATCATTTTTTAATATGCCTGTAAGAGAGACAGAGAGACGGACACATGTTAACCATATGAAATGGTGGCCCTTTTTGAAGCCATATGCGCTTCAAGTACACTTCGGATTGAAAAGATATACTTGAGAATTTAAGTATGGCACATTATGCAATGAAAATTACTGGTCGGAGCCGGCAAACTTCTGCTAAGCCATGTGTTGTATATTCCCGAAATGGGTAGTAAATTTAATACTTGAAGATGTAACGGGAAGATAAAAGTTAGAAGTGGACTAGCGATTTAGTTTTAGATCTAATTTTATTATCCTTACATTTTCCCCCCAATTTTAAAATTGGAGTAACGGTGTTCTTTCTCTCTTACAAACATAGTGAATTTTCAATATATATACAAAACAGTACATAACATGATATAGAAATACATTTTACACATAGTAAATAGAATTAACACGAATAATAAGATCAAAATAAAATACGATAAACGAAATTATGGCAATTAACACGAATAATTAAATCAAAATGCAATACAATAAACGAAATTACAACAATAAACAAAATAATAACATTTTTAAAACATTAATTGATAAAATGAAATTCCTTACACATAAATGTACATTAGCGCTTTCAAATCTATATTGCATACAGTAAAAGAGCTTAACGCTTCCTCCAAATCTTTCATATTATTAGATTTGTACTATTGCTAGCACATATAGTCCACCTTTGTGTAGTATATGTGTGGAAATTTTTCATATTAAACAGTAATATAATTTAAATAATACATTATATACAAATATTAAGATACTAATTTTCTATTAAAATATACTCAGGCGCCTTCTTAATACTACTTAATGTTGTTATATAAAAATATACATAGCTGAAATACAATGTTAAAATATCAAAGCATAGACATGAATAAAATTATATGATAAATAATAGGACAACAGTTTATATAACACTTATACACTATTCAACACACCAGACCATATTCCTTTTACATGTATTATAAGAATAAAGAATATAAGAGTATAAGAATATATAAGAGTTCTTTTATTTATCTCGATTCAAAAAGGGGAATCACCTCTAGAAAGAAATCTATCATTATTATAATAATTATTTTCAACAACACATACAAATTAGTGTAGTAAATTTTTCACCATATTCACTTTTACTTCAAATCATCACATAAAACATTTTGAATCTCTCTATAACTTTTGCAACTCATTCATTTCATAGACAAATTTTTTTCCCCTTCGCATTTCATTTTCAGTAATATAATTTATATCATACTAATACCAACACATCTGTCTGACAAATCTGCGTGATCAAATCACAGATGTTCAGATATGCTAATATGAAAACAAAAAGATGTATACAAATCAAACTAAATAAGTTTGTCCTCTTAATGTTTCAAGACGTATACAAAATCATAATGACTGTATTCTCTTCGATCCACTGTATCATTTCCAAAATCAAGTTGTTAAATTACTTTAATTTTAGACAAGGAAAATTTCGAGAAACAGTGAATCCTGATATGTGGTCAGTATATCAAAACACACAATTTCAATATGAGAAAAATTTAAATTTATTAAAGTTACTGATGAATAAAATATTTAACAAAATAATAAAATTCAGTGGATAAAAGGAATGCAATGTGACTTTAATTTTTAATTTTCCTCATAATCAGTGTCCTTAATATTAGTACATTAGAGAGAGAGACATTTCTCTAATAACTAACGTTATATCTTTCAACTATATAACACCAATACTTTCATATAAATGATATAATTCCTTTAACAATATAAAATATAATAATGGAATACATTAAAATTTCTCAAAATTTTATATCATAAAACCTATTTTACTTTATCTTCTAAATATAAACAATAATATCACTTAACACGAAATATATTCTATAAAAAATTTTAATATCATTTATATTATTGTTCTTCTTCGAAGAGTCTTATTAAACAAAACTCAGTCCCTTCTGCACTACATAAATGTAGTTTTACTGACCTCATTTCTTATAGGCAGGGATTTTCGGTTCACGATACTCCACATATTTTGCTGATTTGATTTTGTAAATTTTTCGATATTGCTCCTTCATTATTCGATTCGATGGTTATTTTCAGTAATAATATCAATGTTGGTCTTTTTTCAATAATGTATTCGATGTTGGTCAAATTCACATCGTGATTATCGCACAATTTTTCGAAAATGTTGACGCGCACTTCACTTTTTTTTTCTTTCGCTACATCAGAGAACGTTTTTTTTCATTCACGGCAGCCCGGCCTCTTCAGCATAGACAGATACAGCGGGTTCCGGATTCCATAAAGTCCTTTAAAGCGATTTCCATAGTAGTTGTCCGACTTTGGCGTCCGTTTTTTAAATGTTTTAATTTTTCGATGGCTTTGCATTAAAGTTAAAATTAATTTGCAGGCTACAGGTTTCCTCCTTCCGGTAAATCCTGCCAGATTATTGCTGTCGTGGGTTTTTGAGTGAACTTCAAGACATTTTAACTTAACCGTCTTTATTCCATGAGATCATTTTGTAATCTGTCTGCAAGAGAGACAGAGACAGACACGTTTTAACCATATGAATAGGTGGATCTTTTTGAAGTCATATGCCCTTCAAGTACGCTTCCGATTGAAGAGATATACTTGAGAATTTAAGTATGACACATTATAAAATAAAAATTAATGGTCAGAGCCGGCAAACTTCTGTTAAGCCATGTGTTCTATATTCCTTAACTGGGTTGTAAATTTAATACTTGAAGATGTAATGGGAAGATAAAAGTTAGAAGTGGACTAGCGATTTAGTTTTAGATCTAATTTAATTACCCTTACACACACATATATATATATATATATATATATGTATATATGTATGTATAAGAGTTTTCAAAGTCTGCGTAATGTCTTTATATTAATTTTTACTACTTCTCAACAATGTTCTGCACGTCAATATAGCTAATAGAATTATCTCTCTTCTGAATATAATCAACTGAACACAGTATGTCGTAATAAAAACAATCCCAAGAAACTATCTATTATTCGTGCCTCTGAGCACGTGCTGTGTGTCGGTCTAAAAAGAACTTAATGTCCTTAACAACAAATTCAGTGTAACGCTTCGCCCTCCTGAAATGAAGGACTCTCTCCTGACCTGACCGTCTCGTTTCAGGGTTATCAAGTTCTCTCGGGAAAAAACAGTTACCTACCTCCGTAGGCGTATGAATTGTGCCAAACATTCCACAATCTACCTCCAACATAGCCAGAGTTTACAGTCTGTAACCAGATAGTTCTGTGAAAAATATTTTTATTTTGCAAAGAATCGTCACATCTTTTCACAGAGAGAATCGAACGCCAACCTGCCCAAAAATTTTAATTGGGCTGTAAACCTGATCCCATAACTGCTGAACAACTCTTTTTTAGCTTATGTTTTCAATTAGAAAGTACGGCTTATAATCTTACGTAGGACGACCATAATTTAATGCCCAGGAATTTGAATTGTTTTGTTTAGAAAATGTTTTCTGAGAATAATTAACTGTTTAATTTAAGACTCGAATATGTTATGGAATATAAGAGTTAAATTGAAAATAGGAGATTTTTTTAGATGTAATTTAAAATTATCTTTTAATATATATAACCAAATATTAATAGATAAAATTGCTAAATACTCTACCTTCTTCTGCAGAAAGTATATTTGTGAGTACTACATTTTGATTAATTGTGCTAAAATGTGTGTTTGATTTCATCGAAGTACATAGTCTATGCTACACAAATTCAGAGTCCATACATATATGGACTTGTGATGCTTGTGTGTGTAGCTGCCAATATTTAAAAAAAAGCAAAGTGTTAAATCGGTGTTGAGTGAATGATTTCCTACTAGGAAATTGAAAATAAAATGATAAGTCTTAAAATGTTGGAGAAATATGTGTATCCCACTTATCCATTAATGCGGATGTGTTGTGATTTCTAGATTCTATTTTAAATACATAATGAATAAGTAACTTTTATGGTACACATGTCATATTTTATTCATCATTTCCTTAATTTATTTTCAAAAATTTTTTAAGCCATAAACGCTTTAATGAAGTAGTTTTCGGAAGCCTTACAAGCTTATACAAATACTTCATTTTTCTTTTATAGTGAATTGATTTCAACTTATAACTTGATTTTTATTGCAAATGTACTTCTTATTTTCCTTCAAATTTTATTTCTTTAGACAGATAGTAGAAAGTTAAAGCTTTATTTCTCCACTCTGCTAGTTTTTTTTAAAATTTCTGCTGAGCTAAATCTCTATTTTTATTCTTGACATTGTTCGAATACTTTTCCTCAAACTAATTTTCAAACAAAGATTTAAAATATTTTTAATTATTTATATATTAAAATAAGAACACTATTTCACAAAAAAAAAGAGGAAGGAGTTCATTTTTGTTTGAAAACAAAGAAATCCGGGGCGCTAAGATTTTATTTAGATACATAAAAAATCCATTTTTATTGAGATTGTATTTGTTATATAATTCACTTCCTATTATCACAGTACTGAAAATATATGATAATATAAATTTTCTGCTGAATTATGGTTTTTAGGATTTATTATAAACTCCTATTGGAGAATCGAAATTACTTTCCAGCTTATATGCTTCGGGTCGTTCTATGAGATTAGATTTTTGCTGACAAAAAACATCTACGAGACAGCATAAAATAAATAATACTTACAGAAAAATAAATAAACCCATGGGATTGCAAGTATTTTATTTGGACACCAATAAAATACCACTACGAGCCGTATATAAATGAAATATCATATATCACAATGCATTTTGTAAAAAAAGGATTCCCTTAAGCCTCTTGTGAAATATATATCAATTTTCAGTATTAAATTGAAATGTGCTCTTAAATTCAGGAATTTTTGTGAAGAGGAACATATTTCTGTATTTCCAACCGATAACCTACATTCCTTTGTATGTGATGGGATTTTCGCGAAAAAACTATTTTCTAAAGAGTGTAAAGAGTTTAGATGTCCTTTTAGAAGATGTGTTGAAGCCTCTTGAAGAATGAATTCAATTCCTTGTGTGCTCTATTTCTTTATATAATATCTTTTTAAAAGATTTTGTTAGCCTTTTTTTAAAACATGATTCAGTTCATGATGTTTCATATAAATTTTATATAAAAGAAGTTTTAATACTGAAAATATATCCAATGTTGTTCAGAGTTTTCATTTCAATGCATGAAATACACTAAACTGTACAAACTGCGTACGAGTAAATGGAAGAAAATGTTTTAATAGTAAATATCTTATTAAGAATGATATATATTAAAAAGTGTCTTTTCGTGATCTCCATTAGTAATGAGATAAAATGTATGTGTAGAATAAATGTGCGTGTTTCCCCGTTTAAACATTTTTGAATGTTTAATGACTGCCATACACAGATTGTGTAACAATATATCCAGTTCTTTTTTTAAGGCTGAAAAAAATATTTTAGATATTTATTTTGTGTTTACTGTGTGTTTATAATTTTTACTTATGTGTCATTGCAATTGTGTGTATTTTTTTTAAAATTTCCTTTTACATACATTTCCTTTAGTTTTATTAGTTGGCAATACTCGATACTATATTTGAGGGTATAAGGTTTGCCCAAATGAAAAGTGGACCCATTCAATTTTCACAGAATTACTTCAGCTAAAGTAGCTCCACCGAACATGTATTTAAGGGAATGTAGGGGGTGTACAGCGTATATGATTGTTCAATTTACTGTACAATAATTAAACCTGTTCATGGTTGTAAAAAAGATCAAAAGTACACTCGTGCAATTCATGGATAAGTCCATATCGGAACAATGCGCGGTAATATGGTTTATGATTGAAGAAGGTAAGCTGAATGCAGGCAGATATCAACAAATGGGGATAGACTATGGTGAGAACTGCAGTTGGTGCGAAGGTGTTTGTAAAGGATGGCAAACGATATCAGGTCCCCATTACCATGTCGGCCCAAACGTCTCCCATGAAACCAAGATAACCTTAAAAGAAATTCATTGAAAAAAGTTTGAACACCTGATATACAATCCAGATTAGTCTCTTTGAAACCTTCCGCTCTTTTTTCCACTTACGAAAGCAATTCATTTCAATTCGTACAATAAAGTGAAGGAAGATATGCAAGTTTTCCTCGAGAATCAACCACGTTCTTTCTACAGAGAACGGATAGGCGCCCTATCAAAACGATGAGACTTTTGTGACAATGCCCATGGAGATTTATTTTTATTTCTAATAAAGGTAATTTTTTTATTCAACTTTTGCATTAGAAGAACCATTTACATATATATATATATATATATATATATATATATATATTAAATATTCATTAAATAAATTGATAAACTATGATAAATATAATATTATTATACAATTTGTTTTGAAAGAAAATTACATATTTCATAATGACTCTTATTATCAACAAATTAAAGGTCTGCCACAGGGTGGCCCAGCTAGTAATAGTCTGGCTAATATCTATTTACACTATTACGAGAATGAAAAAATTGATACAGACTCTTGTTACTTTTTTAGATACATCGATGATCTAATTATTTTCAGTAATAAAGTTGACTTTACTCCTATATTTAATTATTATCCAAGCTACCTGAAATTATTAAAAACCAATTGCAATATAGAGTCAGCAAATTTCCTTGTTCTAGAATTAAAAGTTGAAAATAATATGCTAAAAAGTAATATTTTTGATAAAAGAGACTCTTTTGATTTTAAGATATAAAAATGCCATATTGGAATAGTACCCTTCACATTTCAATTTTTAGAAATATCATTCTAAATTATATAAAAAGAAATAATGATTTAGTATCTGAAGAAGTATTGAGAATTAATAATTATAAAAAATTCTTTCAAAGTTGCATAGACTATAACTATCCAGCTAATTTTATTTATAAATATATGTCATCAAAGTTATAGCTATTTAATTATTTTTATTTAAAGTATTCATTTCTATTTATTTTATAGTATATAATTTTCTTGTTACATTTCTTAATATATTTAGTCTATAGTATATAATATTCTTAATATATGCTTATATTAAGTTTAGTTACTAAAAATATATATAGATGGCGCCTTTATTTTTAGTATTGCTGTGTTTTTAATGCATTGAGTCAGTACATTTGTGGAATCTGTATACATCGGGTAAGATTAGAGTTTCTTTGCTCATTTACATTATTGTTAATTATGGTTATATTCATTATTAACCTCTCTTGCAAATATTTTTGTTTATACATATTTATATTTGTCTATTTCTTCCGGATTCCTATGGTAATTTAATATTGCAATTTCTATTCTGTTCCTGTTATATTCACCCACGTGGGTTTTAGGCTTTTGCCTTAGTTTATACTGGGAGCTATTGTGTAGAAAAAATTTCTGCTGCAGGAGAAGGTTGAGATCTCACAACATTGTTTAATCCTGTTTCACTGTCCTAAACCAGTGACAGCTCGAGAAATCATAATAGTTTTCCCCTCTAGCTACATTTCTCTTTTTTGGTTTGTCATGGTTCCATGTTCTTGGTTCTTCCGGTCTGATCTTAGGATTCTTGGGATTTATTAGTCTTCTTTTGAATGATTTACTGCTATATATATATATATATATATATATATATGATAGTTTGAAATATGAATGTTTTTAAATTTATTTTCAAGTACCTTTTGTTTGTATGTGTATGCACAGTGAATTAGACTTTGTATAATAATTAATGATCACCTACCATTCAGGACCAGATCAGGCCATTTGTTCCCATCTTACTATCTCAGTTTTTGTGACCTTGGACACAAAGGTGCATGAGCAGATGTTCCGGTAAGGTGGTCTGTCTGACGTGAAATCCCCAGTGTTTGAATACCAAGTACTCTTGCTCTAAATACTAGCTTAGTACACTTAAAACGACACAATGAAGTGATAAAGTGATAAAAGGCTGAATCGACCATGTCTAACTAGTGGTTTGACCCCAGACCTATGTTGTGGAATTGCGATATGTTAATGCTCGACTGCAGGGCAATTAATGATCATTTATATGAAAAACCAAATACACATAAAAATGTACACACATGCCCATAAATTTATAATAATTTAGAGCCACATGGAACTATAGACTAAAATTTTTCTTAAAATTAGTCGAACTACAGACTAAAAATTCACCTGTAGAATCATCACACACATCTTTGATAATGATATGCAAATTACAGGAAGCCACAGATGATTCTGAAAGTACGTCACAATGATGAGAGTGTATAACAGAGGTATATTAAATAGTGCCAACAAGTTAAATATGTTCACAAGCGTTTTGTATACCGCTCAGTGACAAAACACAACAGTTATGACACAGAGGAAGCAAGAGCATGTATTTTTGCGTTGTTAAATTATCGGCAGAAATGATAAATAGTACTCAGATTTAAGTATCCGAGGAACTTGGGATCACCCAGAGTGTCATTTCCAGTCTTTGGCAATGATTCTAAGATGATGTCAACGTGAGTAAACGTTATATTTTTAGTTTTATTTTAAATTCGGATTCACGTTGGACTTTCAGTTGGAGAACGCCAGGTAACTTTTACCACGAAGACAACTTACTTAACTGCTCCTTCACGGTGGTGAAAGATTCCTCGCTTGATTGAAATTACACGACTGGTAAAACAAATAATCAGAAATATCACAGAGATATTTTTGGCAGGTAGCAAATTGTAAACAATCAAATGATTAATGTTACATCCTCTTGTGACGTGTGGATAACGATAAAATCAGTAGTTAGTATAGCCACCATTGTTGTCTATAACAGCTTCCACATGCCTCGGCATAGTATCGAAGTGGGTTTAGATGTATCCATTTCATTCAGCAACCCCATAGGGATTCCATGCATTGCCAAAATTGATCTTGTGTAGCAGCGGTAGGTGTATCGGATCAGTTGTTGTGAAATCATGGACTAAAAAGTTTTCGATTGGTGGTAGATCAGGAGAGCAAACAGGCATAGAAAGCAATCCAATCTCGTACGTATAGAAAAAATCTTGCACTTTGAGTGTATGTACGTGTGGTCAAAATTTATCCTATTAAAATACGTCTGATGACAAGTATTTAATGTATGGAGGACCTGGAATCTAACATCTCAGATTTGTGGCACTGACTGTTTAGTGTACGAGTATTGTATACTAGAGGATTGCGGCATTCAAATCCAATAGCAACACAAACAATGGTACAGGAACTAGTGTGGCGATGCATAACACAACCGTTCACGTGTCTTTATTCACGTTTTATCCAAATTCGAATCCGACTATCATGATGTTGCATGTATAAATGAAGTTCGTCAATGAACAAAATGCCGCCATATTCCGTAGTCCCATGTCTACCGTTTATCGCACCATCAGTCGCGCAAATGCCTTGTATTTCCAATTAATGGTAAAGGAAGCAATGGGTGTTTGTGGACATTCCACACTGCAGCAATCTTCATCTAATAGTACGAGCAGACATCGAGTGATACGTAATAGAATGAATCTCTTGTGCTATGGTTCGTGATGTGGATGTGCTATCCATCACTGTCGCTTTGTATTCGAGACAGTGGGGCAACGTGGTGGTTGTGATTTGCCCCATTGGTCCGTCGTTTTCTCCTGCTTTAAGCGATGGCAGAATCTGCATCACATTCGTTTGGTTTCATCCAACACGTTGGCTTATTTCTCTGCAGGATAATTTACAATCCTTGTAAGCTGTTATTTTTATCCTATGTTCGAATTCAGAAGCTTGGTTAAAAGACGCTCGATGCCTTCCATGAGGCATAAGTTAAAAGCTTACGAAAAAAATGCACTAAGAAACAATTTACAAGTTTCAAATAGCCTGTTTTCCCTTTATATATCACTTGCAGATAGCGCTATGGTCGTTGTTTTGTGCGTCTGCGCTACAAGGCTAATTATTTGTATATTTAATGGCCAACAACGCATGATGTAAATTTCACATGGTGTGCATGCGTCCTTCAGGATGTTTCATTTTATGTTGTCAACCGTGAATACTTAGCTCCAGAATGAAAAAAATTGGAACCTTCTTAGGTAACATTTATAAGGACATCATTCTGTAATAACATTTACTTTTGATTAAGGGTGCTATGAACACAGAATTTGTGTATTTGTGAATGACAACGCCATCTTCATCAAACAGACATCGTAAACGAAATTCTTAAATTTGAGTTTATTACCCCAATAGAATGGATTTAATCCACCACATCATGCGTTGTCATTGCAAGTCCAATGATTTTCAGGACTTTAAATATAATCACTATGGTACCGGAATCTCAGAGAGTATTGCTTGTTCAGGGGATATTATCCGTCACGATGAGCTCGATAATTTAATACTCAGCATGTCTAGGTCTTGTATGGACTGTATTTCATCGAATGGGAGACATACAATGTATAATTACTCTTGCCAACCGTGTAATATTACGTTTTCTTAAAAAGGGTATTTTTTGTAATTACCCGAGGTAGCAAGAATTGTTGATATTATGAATGGTATTTTATGTACGCCATTTTTTGTTTCAAATTTTATTTAAATGAGCTTAATGAATATATCCTTTCGTTTTGCTTCTAAACCTTTATCCTTAATTTATGGACATCAGTGTATTACGTAACACAATACGAAATAAAACACAGATATCATATTTAGAGCAAATTAGATTATTTAACATAAATTTTATTTACAAATTGAAAAATATTAATAACACTTACTTTTGCTCATTAATACCATAGAACAACAATATCATGTGTTGTTATTCGTTTGGTTTGACTTAGTGCATTTATAGAAATTAGAGGTATTTGTAGTTACTTTCGCTTATGATTTTCTGTACGCCCATGTCATGCGCAATAAATTAGTTTTGAAAAACGGAAAATAAATCTGGGCTACGTAGCTTTATGGGATGTTTTTCTCAAAGTGTATGAATAAAAGTTCCACAATCTTCGTCTGGCCAGATGGGAGATTAGTAACGACAACAGCATTACATTTATTTTGCTTCTGTAAGCTTCAATTGATCTTCCACAAATTTGTGCATTTTCAGTATCACAATATTCACAAAGATATTTTGCAAACTAGTTTATCCCTTACTTTCTTTGAATACATTTAACCCGCTGTCACTCGCGCCTGTTTTTGCTACCGTCGTTACTCGCGGGTGTAGAGAACACCCCCAAACTTTTAACTCGTGTATTAAAGGATGAAAAAACATTTAAGTCAATTATGATACATATTTATAAAGTACAAGATGTTTTTTGTATTATAAAAATGAAATTATTAAGTTTATTGCACGCAAATAAAATATAATATTAATTTAAACTAAACCTACAAAATTTTCATTTTAAAACAAATGATTTTATATTTTTTTCATAAAACACAAGTAAAACGTTTTTCCAGTAATAAACTTATTTTGTAATTAATGTTAAGAATAGAAGAAAGTAGAAAATAAATATTTTAATCATTTTCCAAACATTCATAGCAGACTGTATTCATATGGTTTATATATAAGCACATATTTTTCTTACATTGAAGGCAAAATGAATTGTGTTTTGCATCTTTTACCCGTGAACAAAGAGTGCAGAACCTCTTTTTTGGTAAATTAATGCTCTTTTTACTCTCTTTTGTGTCAGTAAAGCCTCTTTTAAATTTTTGTCAATTATTTGTTTCCGTCAATTTATTTGTTGTTTCTTGCTCAAAGTTTCTTCCAATTCTTGTGCCGTATCCATGAGATGAACAGATTGTTTAATAAGCTGCTCTTCTGAAATGTCACTGTCTTCGAAATCACTTAGTTCATCCTCAGAATCTGTCGATACAGTATCTAATAGATGACCGAGTCACTGTTGTTCCCTATCCCATGAAATTTTTGCCGTAATTTCTAAAAAGTGCTTGAAAAAATTTTAACAAAAAATAATATTTTACAATATTTTTTAAGTTTTATGTTATTTTTATACTACAATTATTTAAATTTTAAATAAAGTATGCATACATATTAATATATTTGAAAAGAAAATACTAATGGGAAGAGTGAAACACTTACCCTATTTTAGATGCTTCGAGTACGAAAATATAACTCAATCACTCGTGGGGTCCTCTCAGCACCCCAGGTAAACTTTTAAAGGTTATTACGTTTCAATCGTCCGAGTGAGAGAGATTGCATCAGGCCTGAAGGTTCCATGACCCAAACTGCGCAGCTACAGAAAAATCGAGATTCTGCGTATTTTTTGTGGAATTCTAGGAAGCGTTTCTTGTTGCTGGGTGTACACAGCACCCCGCGTGAGTGATCGCGGGTTAATCCACAGATATCGAATATTGTTTTCTTGCTAGAACAATATTTTTATAATTTCAATAGTAAAATAAATTACAATTTTTTTTCGAAAATTCTGCTTTTGAGTACTCGTAATTGATAGAGCACCAAACAAAAACTATTGCACAAAATCAGACATTTCATTATTAAATCTTGCTGTCAAATGAATCTGTCAAAATGAATTATGACAATGTTGCTTAAGTGTGAAGGTAGCTATGTAAACACATCTAGTTTCAGTGCTGCGAAAGATTCAAATTACTGTCCGAACAAATGATTTATAAGTTAGTTGAAAGTTGACCATGGATAATGTTATCGGCAAATGGTTAAAACATTTCGCTCAAAACCATTAAAGGTTAAAATACGCATTTGTTCTTATGGAACTTTATTTTGAATTCGAAAAGTTCCCCATTTTGATAAACTGTTTGCATACAACTCAAATCTCTAAGCACAATGCTTATTTAAAAAGGGAGTTAAGACTTAAAAAATTTGTTTAAATTTAATTTTCTAATCATGTTGCTTTTATGTGCAGTTCCTACACAATTTAAGAAAATAACTCTCAATGGGAACCTAAATTTTAATATAGATGTTCATTTACGAAAAACAAGTTACATCATAACCATTATCAATTATGTTACTTTAACATACCTAAAATATTTCAAGGAAAATTAATTTTTTATAAAATATCAGCTGATTTCTCTTACCAGAAATAACATGTTAACTTTAGCTTCGGAAACCTTCAAGGCGTTTACATTTAAAATTGTACTATTTAAAAAGATAAAACTTTTGCCATTATCACAACAAAAGAAATCCGCCCTTGTCTAACATTTCCTTTCAGGACAAGTTAAATCCTGCTTTTTTCCCCTCATTTTCCAGATTCTTCTTACGAGGATCCAATTAAGTAGCTCTCACAAAGTCATTTCCTTGAAATTAGCTAATCATTGTTGCTTTTCGAACATCATTGAAGCACGTAAAGGGGAATGCTCAAAATTTCTTTTTCAGTCCACCCCCGTCTCGATTAGCACACCTTCTTAGATGATGCTCATTAAACTGTGACCGCACATGTATTCATCCCCATTCATTAATTTTGAAAAAAGTTTTAAAAAAGAGCCCTTTCCTCCATCATTCATCACAGATGACGCGTTAAAAATCTCAGGAAAATAATCGTGGTTACATGTGGGAGAATTTGAATAGCGTCAACTCGTTGCTCATTTTTTTCAGTAGAGTAACTCTTTTTTTGTGATATCATTATTAAGTTATTTTTTCAGTGAAAATTACAGTGCCAGCAGAAAATATGAAATACTGCTTATCCTCTTTTCCCTACGTAAGTTTAAATATCTTAAACAGTAAATGTTGCTGAAAATTTTATATAAAGGGCAGTTTAATTATTTCTAAGTTAAGAATACTGGATATTAACCTATTTAAATAAATATAAAATTATTTTAAAATATTTATTTTATATCAACTAGTCCCTATAAAGCATTTTGTATTCTTTAACTGTCAATCAATTTTGAAGGTAACCGACTACGTTCGGAGGATTATTTTTTAAATTTTCTAAAATTCTAAGTTTTTACATTTTTATGTCCTTTTTTAAGCACTATAATAAAAATACAGTTAGATATTATACATACATAACAGTTTACACAAATTTTAATTATTAATGAAATTTTAATTTTTAAAAAAAAACACTATACATTTTACAGAAATTAGCTTGTAGTTCATCCTCTAGATAACACTATTAATATAACATTTGTGTGAAATTTCATACAAGTATCTGTATTTGATCATTAGATACCAAAAACCGTTTGGAATACCAAGAAATTTATAAAAAAAATAGACTTAAGAAAAATGACGTTACACTTTGTAAATGTAATTTTAAAATAAATTATGACTAGTACATACTTAAAATTCTCCTAATTTATAATTCAAACCTTCAACTTAGTTTTGTTAGTTAACTTAACTAAATTAGTTTAAAAGTTTAAAGTTAAGTTTCTTAAGTAAAAAAAGTTTAAAATGTTTAACTTTCTTTCGTCCCTATATTTTTTCTCGCGGTATTTGAAAGAGATAAAGAATGTCGCTTCGAGTGACTGACTGGAATGTTGTCGAAAGATTTGTAGACAGGCATTTACATTTATTTCAAGCTCTTCAAATACCTCCAACAAACCATTGAAACCTTTATTAAAAATAATAACTGCAATATAGGCACCCAAAGAAATTTTTTCATGCCAATAAAAGTTTCCTTTGAAACAATTTGCCACAAACAGCCATTAAACAACTCATTCGCATTCTGTGTTTTACCGTGGAGGCACTTCTGTAAAACTGTTCATCACACAACTTCATGTACTGAGATTTAACAACATTTCAAAGTTTTAGAGAAAGGACTGCAATTTTTCTAAAAACAGTTTCCTGGTTGCTTTTGATCACTGATATGCACACCAACAATCATCTCCTCGTTTGGACACTCTCCATGCGTGGTCTTTTCAAGGATTGAGCAACAGTGAAAAAACACCGCTGATGTAGCAGTTTGCTTGCCTCGATGTTATACGAGTAAGTTTTACTTCTAATGGCAATGCCGTATTAATTTTGGATTTTAGAAATAATAGAATCGATAAGTTTTCTTTTCCCACCGAGGTTTTTCTGTTTTTTTAAGCTTTCTTAGCCGGCTACCTACTCTCTGTTGGATATGTCCTATACACTCATATTTGGTGACACTGTTAATACCATACACATCTTTCACTTCACGGTGTCCTTGGAAATCACCATCACCATATAAATGGACATATTTGAGATTTCTCGTGGTACAAGAACTCCTAAAAATTTTGTATGCACTAACTGAATCTATGCTTGAATCAGATTCTAGATGATTGGAAGAACATGCATGTCCAACTGGATTCTTAGAATGCTTTAATCTCTTGCAAATTCTGCAAAAATTCGACATTATCTCCAAATCTAAAAGCTTCCACAATATCACTGGATAACGCTGCTACACAACCATTTATGGATGAATGACCACTTCTTTGCCAAGTACCATAAACAGATACTCCGCATTCTGCGACTGCCATGTTAGAACATTTTATAAAGTTTCTCACTTCTAAAGCAGCGTCATTCATGTGATCCTTAGCTGTTGATGTAACATCACCCAAGATCTTTAGTTGACATAGTCTGTATGCCCCTTTTGTAAGACAGGACATATTCAGCGTAGCACGCAGCTTTTTAGCAGAAGAATATCCTCTTCCAATTACTCGCATTCCGCAAACAAATTGCACATTTATGGCACATTACTTGTTCAACTTTTCGGTAGATGAAAAAGGGACTATGGAAGTGCATTTTGGGCATTTGACTTGCATTGGAAGCTAATCCAAACACAGAATCTTCATACATATACATATTTTTCTCAAAACACTTGGAGAAACACAAACTGGAAAATACATGTCCCAAAATATTTAAGCCAAATTATCTGTTACCACTTAATGTTCCATTTAAATATTCATTTTTTTTAGAAAAGTCCTTCAAGTAATTCAGTTTTCGTTCACTACAAGTCTGAAGTGTTCTATTTGCTTTGGTTTATTGAATCTATTACCAGCAAATTTTCTTTTTCGAGAAGCTGATTTGACTTTTTTGTTACTCAATATACGAAAGTAAAACAAAAAGTGAAATATCAAGGAACACTAAACAATACAAATCTATACAATTAAAGCAAAAAAAATTAAGTTTTTAAGAAGAAATGCAAGAGCAAACTTTGTAAGCCGCAAACCAAAACAAGTGAGGTCAGAGACATAGATGTTGACGATCACATAAGTCAAAATAAAAGATTGAAACCGAAGCAAATCAATAAATGGCTTAGAAAATTCTCAGATATTTTTTTAAATTTGTAATGAGATGAAACTGCGATAACTAGCGGTAAAAACATGTTTAGAAGTCAACTTCCGGTTTCTTTTGACAGTGGTAATAATATTTTAAACACCTGTAACTTTTTTTCTAATTATTGCACAGACAAAACAAAGACAGATTTAGAAAGCTAATTGTGGGAATTTTTAAATGATAGATTAAAAATAAAATTTGATTTTTGTGTCACTGAAAATGACGTTTTCAACGAAGTCGTATGCTTTATATTTATATATAAACATATTTATCCACAACTACCTATCTATCTATATATCTATATATATATATATATTAACATAGCAAAGATTTAAAGAAAATAACTTAATCAATTACCGATATTCCTCAACTCTGCATTTTAAAGTTTAAAATATTTGAGTTACGTTAAAAAAGTATACGCATTAAAACTTCATACATTCATACAAAAATATGCATTATCTAATTGAATAATGTATTTAAAAATTATAAAATTGATCAAAATTATATTAATTTGTATTTAATTCTGCTTACGATTGTTAATAAAGAGATTTACAGTCTGAAACAGAATACGACTTTTTGAAGCTCTAACCATACATTGGCTTCCATTACTTGAAATTTATTATTAAATTGTTATTCCTTATTTTTTTTCCATAAAGTGCATCAAACATTATCTATCTATATAACACACATGTAATATTTTTTTGCATTAACATATGATAAAAAATTTACTATTAAAAACGGATTATCAATAAGAAAATGATGATCTTTAACCTCACTGCAGGATCATATTTCTTTTAATAATATAATATTGAAGCTGAAGTTTATCTGCTTAGACCTAAGTGATATAATTAGATCGCATTTACATAATGCGATGCTTTAATTTTGGAAAATTAGTTTAAATGTCAATATTGTCACCCTATCTTGCTCGAAAATTATGAGACGATTAATTTTATGATAATCTTCTCATCTAATTGCACGCAGAAATTGAAACAGGATAATATTTCGTAATAATTATAATATAATGTGTAGTGTATGATCGATATAAGTAAACTTTCCCTTTATGTATTGCGTTTGACACTTCTGTTAGAAATAAAAGTAAGTAATATTGTTTTTTTCTGTTTTTAGTTCAGACTATACTTTTAATGGGAAATTAGTTTATTTTAAATTTTAAAAGAATTAATAAACCAAAATTAATGAATAACTACAAAAATGCTCTTGAGCATTATTATGGGATTATTTTACGCTTGCAATAAAAACAAAAAGAAAAGAAATCTTGACGTCATGTGCTGCTGAATTATATATATATTAGAGTCATTTTTAAAATATAATCCAACTTGAGTTCTAGGTTAAAACAAATAATTGGTTATTACAAATTATTGGTAAAGAAGTAGATTTTTGTAATATTTATATCCTTAGAATAAGTTATTATCAGTTTATTCATAAAATACAGTACTTACTTTACCAATATGGATCTTCATAGGAATTATATATTTATGCCTTAATTGTGATAGAGGTTTCAACCACAAGATTGCAAATTTGAAGCCAGCGTTTCTCAAACTGTGGGGCGTGAATCCCTGGGGGGGGGGGTCATAATCCTACAAGGAGGGCGCGAGCATATTGAAAATAAAAGATTTTTTGAAAGATAACTGGAATGAAAAGTAAAACAAAATATTTTTCTGACATAATAAGAAAAAATACACATTACATTGATATAATTTATATATCTTTATATATAAAATATACGTGTCACACAGTGTTTGTCCGCGATGGACTCCGAAACTACTCAACCGATCATAATATAATTTTGCATACTGTGTGTCATTTCGTCCAACTTAAAACATAGGATGGTTTTTATTTCAATTTATCACGCCATAGTTTTTTATTGCGGGAAATGTGATAAATCGGGAAAAAACGTTTTGCCAGATTCCCATAAGGCAATAATCGCAAAAAGTGGCATTGCTCATGTGTCTGTGGAAGTAAATATTGCGATCCAAAATGCACGAAAATTAAGTGCCCGGCATATTTCAGGGTGTGGAATCCGATTTTTGAGTCAGTTTCCAAAAACAAAAGTAAATTTGCCGAATAAAGTGCCGGCCGACCGTATTTTAGACACACTATAACAGGGGCTTACATTAAAAGCCTTGAATCGTGAAAACTTGGACCCTAGCGTACTTCAAAATGGATAATCCGAATCTGATATCCAGTCTGAGAACTAAATGTAACTTTGCCGGTTAATTCAGGCCGACCATTTATTACGCAAACCGTGGCAGGAGCTTACAGTCTTAATGTCTTGGTGCGGGAAAAGTGTGTTTCTGCTGTAATTCGGGATTGTGAACGAGAGTTTGAAAACGAAACTTAGAATTTCCTATAACTTTGCCAGATAATGCCGGGCGACCCTAATGCACCATCTAGGGACTGAACTTGCCCGCTCAGGGGCACAAAAGTAATCTCCAGTAGTATCTAGGGGCGGGAAACGAAAATTTGATATTTCAGAAACTTTACAAAACTTGTCAGTTAATGTCTGAATTAGGAGAAAAGGCAAATGATTCGAGTCCCGCGCGTCCGGATTTTCATTATCTCTAGCGACTGAACTTGATCGTGCTAGTGCATCAAAAGTCAGTTCCGTGTGCATTTTGGAGTGTGAAATGAAAAACTGAAATTGAATTTTAGGAGTTTCGATAACTTTGCCGAATAATATCAGTCGACAGTATTTTCTACACACCGTAGAAGGGGCTTGCCTTAAAAGCCTTGGATCATAAAAACTTTGTCCCTGGTGTATTTCAAAATGGATAATCCGAATCTGATATTCAATCTGAGAAATAACAGTAACTTTGCCCTATAATTCAGGATGACCGCCTTTTATGCAAACCGGGGCAGGAGCTCACCCTTAAAGTCTTGGCGCGGGAAACGTGTATTCCTGGTGTAATTTGAGATGGTTTAAGCGAGTCTTAAATCGAAATATAGAAATTCCTGTATTTTTACCAGATAATGCCGGGGGTTCGGAATATTCTCGGACAGCAGTACTAGCATTTCTTGCCGACGTAAAGTGAGGGAGTGAGGGAATATTAGCGTCGCACTTTTCAGGTACCTGAGGGCTTTTGACGACTGATCGCCTCACTTTGAACCGTGGTCAAGTGACGTGGGCGACACCTGAGCTGGCACGCCCTCTCCCAACTACCACTCCACACCAACGGGAGGACGTTTGAGCTCTCGACAGATTTAACATGAATCGCTCCCCTACACGGAGGATTTTCAGTGGTGATGGTCTCGAACTCATGACACACTAGCCATGATCCGATGCCTTGACTACTTCGATACCACGGCCACTGCCAACATAGATACACAAAAAGTGGATCTTGATTGTATTTTGAAACTGCCGATCCGAATATTCTCAATGCAATTCAATATAATCTCATATCTACGTCAAATAATCCCAGACGAAAGTAATTTGCACGAACTGTGGAAAAGACTTGCTTTAAAATACTTAAGGAGTGAGAAATGCTTTCCTGTTGTTTTTCTGGATGGGAAACAATAATAATGTGAAATCGGATTTTAGAATCTCCCGTAACTTTGCCGTATCATGCCGACCGATCGCAATGTCCCCCTTCAGAGACTGAACTTACAGGAGTTAGAGCGTCGAAAGTGGGCACTGAGCACTTCTCGGGGCGGGAACGAGAATCTGGATACGGATTTCAAAAGCTTCCGTAAATTTTCTGGATATTGCTGAAATGAGGTGAAATGGCTTTGCGTTCGAGTTCCACCTCCGGATTTTCATTCCTATAGCAACTAGACTTTCAGGTGCAGTCGTGCGAAAATATGATTGCAATAGGAAATTGCATCTTCACTTTGTTAGATGGTGGAAGAACTGCACATACCGTATCAGCTACCATTGGACATTCATAAAATACAAGATGCAATGTGTACCATTGAAAAAAAAGGAGTGAATTGGCTACAGCATTGCAAATGAATTCAGTCATGATCAGGGATAAGTGTACCATGCACCATAAACATTCACTCAAAGCATTACATAGAGATTTGCAAGATTTAAATGGCAACGAGAGAATATTCGGTGTTGTTGTTGTATTACTGTCTGGTGATTTCCGACAGACATTAACAGCCATTACATACTCTACTTTTGCTCATGAGATTAACGCTAGTTTAAGACAATCGTTTTGACGGCGAAACGTGGAAACACTTCGACTTACTATAAACACGCGAGTACATTTGCAAGATGATCAATCTGAGCAGATATTAAACAACTATTGAATACCGAAAACGGTGAAGTAGAACTTCATTCCAATACATAATGTATGAAATACCCAGAATATTTCTGTAATGTTGTTTAGGCAAAAAGGAACTGATTGAGAGTGTCTTTCCGGATATACTGTATAAATATCTTGATAATTATTGCCTCTGTAATCCTGTTACTTAATCAAAAAAAAATGTTGATATTGTGATAAAATTAACTTCCAGACACAGGGTTGTTGCCAGTTGATCCAACGCCTTTTAAACCAATCAACACTATTGTTGAAAACAAAACCGTAAATTTTTCAATCGAGTTTTTGAATTCTTTAGATGTATCACGAATGTCACCACATAATCTTCGGTTGGTTCCCTGGTTTTTATCTGCGTAACTTAAATTCACCTATATAATGCAACGGTGCACATTTGATCATTAAAAGAATTATACCGGGAACTTCTTGAAAGCAAACATTTTGACTGTAAAGTTTAAATGAAAATTCGGTTCTGCTACTACGGAATCTGTTGCCACGCATTTCACCGATACCGTCAGAATCTCTAATACCATTCAAAAGGCTTCAATTCTGATTCGTTTGGCTTTCGCGATGACCATAAATGAATTGAAACCGAACAATATTCATTTTATATTTGGACTTAGAAAATCCATGTTTCTCGAATGGGCAACTAGATGTTACTTGCTCACGTGTGTGGAAACCGTTGAATCTATTTGAGTTAGCAAAGTACAGGTTACCGAAAAATATTGTGCACCGATTAGCGATTAGTTGTATAAAATTATTATTTGTTATACTTTAAAAGGATAAAAATAATTTTAAAAATTTCAGAGTCAACGTTATTTGCCACATTTATAAAATTAAATCTTCATATATTGTTACTTAACGACTTCGTTAGTAATTCATGCAATAAACTACACTCAAATAGGAGATGAATGCAATGCAAAATTAAAATAGTTTGTTGTTTTATACTTTATGTTTTATACTTTATTTTATAATTATTTTAATTTGACTGCATTGAATAGGTTAGAATAAAATTGAACTAACGTATTAAAACAAAGCCACAGCAACAAGAGGTCGGTGTCAGCTAGTACATATATCATCTGATGATATTCCATCATAAAAAATAATAGCTTCAATCTTTGATCCTATAATCAAATAAAAAAAGAGTTTGTTTAAATTGCTGTAATCCCACGATGAGTTATTTTTTTTTTTACGTATCTTTTTAAAGCTAAATATGAGTCTTTCTGAGAAAAAAACATGACCCAGATTTAGAATCAAAAAATTTTTAGGCAGATAAAAAATTCATCACTGCTATGATTATTGAAATACTGTACATTAGCCGACAGAAAAAAAGAAAGACTTAATTCACTTTTCATCCCTGATCAAGCAAAGGAAGTACTTGCTGAAAGAAATAATGCATATTACTCATGATGGCGTAAGTTAATTTGAGAAAAGCGATGAACATGAAACGAAAGAAAAATTTTCAAGTGCTTCTTAAAGAACTTCCCCAACTAAAATATTAAGCCATAAGTTTTACACGAAACACTGCGCCTTGTCAAAAAGATACAAGCAAGAAAAGTTCAACATGCTATATTTCCATCATCAAAAAACAGTAAAACTACAATAACTTGAACAATATATGACAGTTTTCCCTGCACACACACACAATTAGCATTCCTGTAATATTAGTGATATTGTGTCCTTTATTAAGGTCATGCACAGTTGAATAATTTTATGGATTTTTTTCTCAAATCATCAAAAAAAAGTTTAAAAGTCCTTGAAAGTAGGTAAGTTTCCTTTCTCCTAATGAAATTATTCACTGAAATTATGATTTTTACCGTGTACACTAAAAATAATTATAAAAAAAAGGATTAGGGTGACTGAATCACCCCGCACGACCATTAACGTTAGTATCGAGTGCTTGCCTGCTCCCGGATTAAGAAATTTTGAAGACTTCTCACTTTAAATATTAAAAATAACACAATTATTCTTCATCGAAATTTTATATTCTTTTTCATTATTTAACATTAATTTTAAATGCTAATTCTATGAGGCTTAAAATTATATATACAGTTAAAATTACTATTTACAATACGACCATTCATTTAAAGGAATCATTTTACATTTTTGTACACATTGTCGTGCACTTTGTATTATTCTCCTTGCAATTAAGCTAAAGTATCATGAAAAATGTTTTTATTTTTATTTTAAAAATAAACTCGTGCAAAGAGCGGGTACTTCAGCCAGTATACTTTTAATGTATCAATACTGCACAAGGTATTTTTAACTAATTTCTAAATACTAAATTAAGAACAAGTTTTATAATTATTAATGACTTCTATGGGCTCTTCTTACAGAGCAAAATTGGCTTAGTATTAGAAATTGA